>JABUQX010062620.1:0-41893 GCA_015478945.1 Trachelipus rathkii | reverse complement strand
GATGTTTTCTTTTCTTCAGTGGAGGATTGTAATGGAGTAGATTCGGAAGATGAATCATATAATAAGGAATCTTTTTCATTTTTCGTTTTCGTTGATTGGGATGTACTTTTAGATATCCATTGTGGACATTTAAGTCCAAGATGGTTTCCTTTACAAATAGGACATTCGTCATTGTCATAGGATTGAGCTTTGTGTTTTCTTTGGAGACAATTATTAATTATATGGCCCTTTTTCTCACAGTGGAGACATTTATTCTGTTGTACATAACATTCATTTTGCAGATATCCCCGTTTTCCACAAAATCGACAATAGGGACGAGAATAACAGGTGCGGATGTCATGTGGCCAAATTTCTTACAATAAATGCATTTAAGGTGTTTATCAACCTCACCTCTAGACCATGGTGAATGTAGAGGTCTTTGTGGTGTAGTAGGCACTTTATTGTAATTTTCACCCTTAGTAAAAGTATTAGTAGTGTTAGGGTTAGTAGATGGGAGAATCTCCTGTTGAGCTGTCAGCAGGAGAAAAGCATTTATTAGCTGTGCAAGTACTTGTAATATCTGCTGATTTTGTTGAAGTATTTGCATCATTATATTAGTATTAGTAGTATCGGATGGGGATGGAACTTGTGCATGTTTATACCTATCTGTAAAACATTGGTCATTCGGTGGAGATTGACCGACCTGCGGTGGTTCGAACCCAGGTGGTGGCCTTAACAGAACTTGAGGCGGCTGAGAATTGTAAATGGCAAAAGGGTTTGAGTATATTGGAAGATTCATTCCAGATGAAGTCAAATATAATGAAGGTTGTTGATATGATGTTGTGGGCACCTTCATTTTATGGCATGTCGAATATATAGGTGGTGACACCGAGGTCATAGAAGGGGTTGTGTTATTAAATATAATACTCGACGAAAATTTGATCGTCTTTGCCATAATGTTAGAATATTAGAATAAGAAGAATTAAAGAAGAATGAAGAAAAGTAATCCAATAGAAAATAACTGGATAAGAGTAGCGGTGTGAGCAAAAGGTAGCTTCAGAGAAACTACGCTCTGCTACCAATATAATGTTCCGAGGTCTGGGGGCAATTCATATTCGAGACTTCAGAACACCAATACTGGCAACAGAGCAAAAAATAAATGGAAATAAGTAAATAAGTAAATAATTAGTGAAAAAAAATGTGTAACTGAAAATAGCAACTCACGTAAAATAGAAAGAGTGCAGAGCAAGCATGGTCTGGGCCCATAAAGACCGTATTCCGTCTTCCATAACGGAGAAGCCTATCCCTTTGCTCAAGAAAATGATTACTGGATGCAATATTAAAAAAAGAAAAGGATCTTCATCAAGGTATGCCTCAGCCACAGGTAACACGTACATGCAATTATAAAACAAAAATTATTAAGCACAGCAAAGCAATAAAGCATGGGATAATAATCAATAGATAGAAATAAAAGTAAATTACCTTAACAAAACTATTGATTTGGTTTATTATATAGACAATATTAATTTTTAAATATTCAGAATAAGCAGTTAAAAAGTAATTTATTCATTTATTTTCTTCGCATTAATATATATGTTTATTAACAAATAAGCATACTTCACACTCCCCAACTTGTCATACTAGTGCACCACACTCATAAAAGAACTTTCCCATTAGATTTACCCGTATAATAAAATAACCTAACTTGTAATCTCTATAAAATGAATGCAATAAGTAATATTATCTCAAAATTTACAAATAGTAGTAGTAGTAGTAGTAGTAGGGCGGCTTTATTGTTCGTGTTTCTGACCGCGACCTTTTCGACCTTTTTTGACCTTGACCTTTTTTGAGCCCAAATTTTTACCTGACCTTGACCTTTTTGGGCAACCCTAATTTTTTTACACTTAACTTTCACACTTGACCTTTTTTCGCCTTGTAATTTTTTGGCAACCCTAATTTTTTTGGCAACCCTAATTTTTTGGCAACCCTAATTTTTTGGCAACCCTATTTTTTGCAACCCTTCGAAGAAGGGTTGCGCCAAACGGTTGCGCAGCAACCGTTGTACGTATCCCACCCTAATTTTTTCGACCAACCCTTTGGTCTTCCATAGGTCAATTTTGGCCCACCCTAATTTTTGGCCACCCTTTAGGGGCTTAGCCCTTTTTTGATGTCTTAACCTTGTTTGACCATGATATTTCGGCCTTGACCTTGCCAGATACCATGGGTCAATTTTGGCCCACGCTAATTTTTTGGCCACTAGTGTCCCACCCGTCACATATTTCGTTCCTAACTTGAACGTATGTATGGATCTATCCTAACTTGAACACCTACACATACACACATACACACACACACACTTACACTTATACACACATTCACTATGACACTTATACACACATTCACTATGACACTTACATTTACCCATAGACACTTACATTTACACTTATAACACACACACACACCACACACACACTACACACACAGATTTACTTACACTCACACACAGATTTACTTACACACGCAGATTTACTTACACTCACACAGATTTACTTACACTCACACAGATTTACTTACACACGCAGATTTACTTACACTCACACAGATTTACTTACACACACACATACACACACTTACACTTATACACACACACACACTTACACTTATACACACATTCACTATGACACTTACACTTACATTTACACTTATACACACGTACAAACACACTACCAACCCTTTGGTCTCCCATGGGTCAATTTTGGCCCACCCTAATTTTTGACCTTGTAGCTTTTTTGATGACACCTATATGATGGTTCTTCTTTGATGACTCAACTTTGATGACGTCATTTGGCCGTGTTCATCTGTTGATGGTTGCCCTATATTGATCTGGTTGAGCCTCAGATTTATTGAGGGTTCAGTACATTTTGATGATTCAGTACATTTTGATGGTTCCCAATCACCGTAAGGGTGGTCTAGGAGTGTTCTATTAGTGCTCTATGAGTATTAGATGAGTGCCAGGTGAGTTGCAAGTGAGTGCCAATGAGTCCAATGGAGGTGCCAATGCAGTGCCATAGTGCCAACTGTTTGCCACAGAGTGCCAACTGAGTGCCACATAGTGCCAACTGAGTGCCACTTTTTTTCAAGCCTTTTCTAGCCTCCCCTGAGCTAGATAGCCCTAATATGCGGTGTCACCCCTAGTGTATAAGGTATGAGGAAATCGATTGGTGTATATTACAAGTTGCTAGGATGCTTCCTACTATGAGTTAGTCTTTTTCTAACACTTATACACCCTATGTTCACTATGCCACACATACACTATGACACTTATAACCACACATACACTATGTCACTTATACACACATACCACATGACACTTATACAACACATTCACTATGACAACTTATACACACTTACCACTTCACACATAGACACTTACACTCACCCATAGACACTTACAACTCACCCATAGACGACTTTAAAACACTCACCCATAGACAACTTAACTTAACCCCATAGACACTTGACGATAGAGTGATATTATATAAAAGATAGAACATGGAAAATGTTTACCTACTATAGTAAGATTTTATAAACCTTTATAGCATTTTCTACACCACCCCATCAATTAGAAAGAAGCTAATATTAGAATGTCACTCCCTTTAGAAATCAAGCGAGCCACACAAGGCAGATTACATCATGACGATCCTTCCCGCAAAGGAGGCAACCCCGCACCCGCAGGTGCGACCAACCGCGTTCCCGCCCGCCGCGTGCGCCCGCAGGGCGGGCAATATTTTCCGCGTAACCCGCCCGCCGCGGCGGCCCGCACGGCGCAATATTCCCCCGGCACGAATCGAAAAAATATAGATATATACATAAAGAATTCATTCATTTTTATTTCATACCTAAAACATTTTTATTAAAAACATTTCGCGAACCTAAAACTGTAACTCATTACAGACAATCTTTATATTTTACTTAATTACTTTATAAATTTATAAATTTTAAAAAATTGCTATGTAAGAAAAAAAACCAGTAGTGTCTGATATAGTATAACATTTTATATTTACTTACCAATTGCTTACGAATTTTATTAAAAAACTATTAACATTACATACCTTTAAAGCAGTAAATCAGAAATCGATAGAGGCGTGTTTACTAACATCCTAAGGCATTAGTATGCCTTTTGTTTTACTTGCTTTACTGCTTTAACTTCATGTTTTACTGTTTTAACTCAAATGTTTTACTGCTTCAACTCACATATTTATTAAAAATTACATAACCTTTTAAAGCAGTTAAAACTCAGCTAAAATTCAAATAAGTGAGGTTGTTTAATAGACAACAAGGGGAAATAGTTATGCTTTTGTATTTACTGTTTTACTGCTTTAACTCATGTTTTACTGACTTTAACTCATATGTTTTTACTGTCTTTAACTCATAATATTTTATTAACATTACTGATATTTTATTTAGTAAAATGGATTCATAGAGGATGTGACCTAGCAACAATTGCGGCTTAGTATTCTTTTGTTTTACTGCATTACTGCTTTTAACTCATGTTTTTACTGCTTTAACTCATATGTGTTTACTGCTTTAACTCATGTTTTACTGCTTTAACTCAATATTTTTTAGATTGCCTTTAACTTCATATATTTATTAACCATTTAATGTTTCTTTTATTTTGTTTTAATACTTATTTATTTATTTTTATTATTATTTTTTTATTTATTTTTATTATTATTTTTATTAATTTTTATTATTTATTTTTATTATTATACTTAAGTGTTATTTACTTATTGCCTATTGTTATTATTATTTTGGGAACACACAAATACACACACGCACACACACACAACACACACACACACACCACACACACACACACCACTTACACTTATACATATATACTAACGTATTTAATTTATTAAACATTTTTATTGTTTTATTATTATTATTTAGTGTTTATTAACTTTCATGCCTAATGTTATTATTATTTAGAGCACACCATACACACACACACACACCACACACACACACTTACACACACACACAACATACACACACACACGCCCACTCACTTAAACACATAACTAATTTAAACATTTATGTTTAATTAAACACGTACATTTATATTATACTCATTCAATTATAAAAACGAGGATGCCATTTTCAAATATAACTAAAATTATTTCAAAAGTTCCTTAAAAACTTCTATAATAATTTCAATCATTACTTACGTGAACAAAATAGAAATTTATTATTAACTCGTTAATATCTTTTATGTCTATAAAATTTATAACTAATCCAAGTTTATAATAACTTTGTACTAAAATTATTGAAATTTTATTAAAAACAATTATTTTTACGTACCCTTAAGGCAATGTTAAATCAGTAATCAGTTTTTTTTAAGGCCAACCCCCTAGCACCCCTTCTACACAAGCTATGCCACTGTTTGCTGTCTATGACTTACTGCTTTACATATCTTTAGCCCCTGTTAATAAGTTTATAAAATAACAAAAAATACATCTTCTAACATGCTCTCAACAGGTGTGTAAATCAGTAGTTAATAAATAATATCCTGAACCAATATTAAACTTAAGACTCCTGGTTTGTGTATTTAATCTCGAAAGAAAGTCCAAAGTATTGTAGATACTTAATCCATTGAAATTATTCACTTACATTGTAGACTATAATCATCAGAGATCGACCTCTCACGAGTGTTAACTAACACAACTTATTTCCAACAATATACCACTCTGGTCAAGGTTTTTTATTAATTTGAATTCGGATTTTATATTTCCCTGTAGCATAGATCTCAAGCAGAAAAGAACTTATTGTTGTATTACAATGTGACGAATCCATCTACGAGAAAAGGACAACAACAACAAACCTCGCACTCACATATCATTCTCAGAGATCACCGCATATACCAGAAAACCGTTATACATTCATCTGCATACATATATATGTGATTCGTGTTGCTTGAGATAACTTACTTGTAGGGGCGCTTAAATTTTCATTAGGATATTCCTTTTTTAGTTATACCCGGGCGCGAATTTGTTAAGTCTAAAGCGCAAAGTTATTGTAAATGGCCAATCTCCAAGGTCAAAAAAAGGACGCATAATATTTATTTTTATATATATAAGCATGTAGAGAACCGTAGGAAGAGAGGAATGCTAAGATTCAGAGGTTTTCTTCGATGTCTAAAGAAATAGTGTTGCCCATAACTGCAGATCCGGAGAGAGAGAGAGGAGAGAGAGAGAGAGCAGAGAGAGCGGAGATGACATCGACGCAGTGAGATAGCATCCATAGAACGATTTAGGCCTAGAAATGTGAGACTAGGAATAAGCCCCGAGCAAAATGATGAAATTGGAGATCGAAAGATATGAGGAGGCAGTGAGATGAGTTACGAATTGAGGAGAGAATATGTACGACCAGGGAGAATGATGATTGAGAGAGAAGAGACGAGACGCTAGAAGTACGACGATTAGTTGAGAGATGCAGATAATCGCCCAGTTACTGAGACAATAGAGAGAGAGAGGGGCCACGAGAGAGAGAGATGAGCAAGAGAGAGCAGAGAAAGACCGAGGAGAGTAGAGAGAAGACGCAGAGAGAGAGCAAGATGATGAGAGAGAGATGAGAAAGAGAATGATGATTGAAAAGAGTAGAGAGAGAGAGAGCAGAGAGAGAGAGAGAGAGAAGAGATAAGACACGAGAGACGATGGAGAGAGAGAGTGAGAGATATAGAGAGAGAGAGAGAGTGATGCAGAGTACGTCATAATTTAAATTCCCACAATTTTTTATTCACTAGAATATGTTGCTGATCAATTTTTTGTTAGATGAAGAGAGTCAAACTGAGAACATGGGAGATGGATCAGAGGAATAGAGAAGAGAGTCCTCGACATTATAAGAGAGGGAGAGAGTTAGGACGAGAGAGAGTAAGAAGGAGAGAATAGTTTTCCTTACTTGTAGGACACAGAGAATGAAGAATAAAATATAGAAAGAGACGAGTCGGCGTCATGTAGTGAACATCGCTTATAGACTCTATTGACCTGTACGAATGAGATAGAGCACGAGAGATAGAGCCAGACCTGTAAGTATTAGATCCCATGCCGTGTATGAATCTTTGGTTCAGCAGAATGAAGGATGATGAAAGTTTTCTTCGTTAACTGATTTGAAAGAGAGAAGATTAAGCAGAGAGACTTTACTTCGTTAATGTATAGATAGGGGAGTACTTTGAGAGAGGAGATACGAGGAAGAGTAGTCAGAGAGCGTACTACAGAGGAGTGGTAGAGTGGTAGTGTTAGAGAGAAGAGCATGTTAGAAACGGTATGTGATACAGAGAGTAGCGACAAAGCAGAAAGAGCGCAAAGACGAGTGACGAAAAAGAGAGTGTATGAAAGAGAGATAGAGTGATGAGAGGAGAAAGAGATGAGCTAGAAAGAGAGAGAGAGAGAGAGAAAAGAGAAAGAGAAAAAAGCTGATATAGAAAAAGAGATCAAGATTGAAATAAAATAAAGTGTCAGAAACGGACAGAAAAGCAGTGAGCGAGAGAGAGATTTTCACAGATGACAGAAGAGATGAAAGAGGTAAAAGAAAGAAAGAGAGAGAGAAAAACAGAGACGAGCATGAGACAGACAGAGAGAGAGAGGAGAGAGAGTGAGAGATGAGAGAAGCTAGGGAGCTTCGCGAATCATTAAGTTGCGTTCTCGCGAAGAATTTGTGAATGAGTGGTGTTATTTGTGTTGATGGAAAACATCCAATAGTGAGATAATAAAGAAGAATTATGAAGATTATATTTTATATTTCTATATTAGTAGGGACGGTATGTGACAGCTACCTGATAACGCAGCTCTTCTTTTTTTTTTTTTAATAGATATTAACACTGGTGATATGTGAATTGAACGTCTTTATGATTATTCTCGATTTGGTACATTTTCTTTTCTTCAGGAATTTTGCATTTTTCTGTTTCAGTTTTTATTGCCTCGGTATTGGGGCGCTAATAAATGTAGAGAAAGAAATCTCTACCTCCTTTTCTCCTTTTTGCTATTTGTTTTGTTGTTTTTATTATTTTTTTTTTTTTTACAGAACCTTTAATTCTTTTTGATTTTCTGAATGATGATCCACGGCAATAGTGAAATAGTAATTCAATCATTCGTAGATGTCAGATAACGTAAGCAAAGGATTTCGAGTATAATTGTAGTATTGAATAAATGTTGATAGTCGTAAAACTTAATAGTATTTATTAATTTTTTTTCTAGTTCTCTCTATTGAGCCCGAGTTGCTCCTCTATATATATTGGCATATTGCTCTACTTACTATGACAGCTATTCTTTGTATGGCCTCTAGAATAAATCTAGGGGTAGGTTAAAATATATTAATTTTATTATTGAAAAATATATGACAAATTCAAACTGTAAAATTTATAGCTTTATGCGTACAGACTTAGTATTTAGTAATCTAATTTTTCTAGGTCAACTAGTTTGGGACCGTTTTCGAAGGGGTTAGGACCCCGTTAAACCTACTGCCTACTAAAAGATTTATCAAGGGTGCGTTTCCCCTTTTCTGTTTCACATAAACACTTATGTGAGGCCTGAAGTGAAACAATTTGATCTCCAAATTAAAAGACAAAAGGAGCCTTCTGTAAAGAAATTAAAATGAATCTGCGTATAATTGTTTTAGTGGATTCTGCGATTGGTAAACATACATTAAATTAAACCACAGTTGCCAGTGAAATCAATTTACTTTATGTTCGTTAGTAAGCAATATATATATAACTATACTATAAATAATATATGTTTTTTCTTATATGTGTGCTAAATCGTATTAAACTTATTTTTATAAATATTAAACTTAGTTATTTTGAGCATATATGAGACATAAATATCAGAGACAGAAAAGGACACACTATTTTATCATAGACTGTCATCTTTAGCAGAACACGTACGAATATAATTACTAGCTAGGCGCGGCTTTATTGTTACTGTTACTGAACCGCCGGACCTTTTGACCTTTTTTGAAAGCCTTGATACCTATTGAGCACCAAGTTTTACACTTGACTTTATAGACCTTTTTTGGAACCTGAACTATTTTTACCTTAACTTTTTTTTTGTGCCTTGACCTTTTTTTGGCAACCTGAATTTTTTTGGCAACCCTAATTTATTTGGCATACCCTAATTTTTTTGGCACCACTTAATTTTTTGGCAAACCCTATTTTTGCACTCCTTCGAAGTAAGGGTTGCGGCCAAATACAGGGTATTGCACAGCGAACCGATTGTACGGTCCTACCCACGCTCGTAAATTTTTTCGACACGAACCCACTTTGGTCATTTACCATGGCCAGCAGTTCAATATTATTGAGGCCCACGCCTCCGAATCTTCTCTCGCGGCAAACCGTACATTTTTTGCCGAGGCAGCGCCTAGATTTGTTGCAACCCTTCGAGAAGGGTTGCCCGCCAAACGGGGTTGCGATCTTTGCGCCGGAACAAACCGTATGTAACGCTCAAGTCCCACCATAATTTTCTTATCACCAACCCCTTTAAGGTCTTCCATGGGTCAATTTTGGCACACGGTATTTTGCGCCACCCTTTTAAGGGGCTTAGCCCTTTTTGATGTCTTAACCTTGTTTGATCATGACATTTCGGCCTTGACCCTTAGCCAGATACATGGGTCAATTGTGGCCCACGCTAATTTTTTGGCCACTAGTTACAAAACCTATAGAGCATATTTCGTTATACCTAACCGTTTTAAATATGGTTCCAATTAATCAATTGTTTCACCAACACAACACAACACACACGACGACACACACACACACACCACACACACACTTACACTTATACACACATTTCACTATGACACTTACACCACATTCCACTATGACACTTACATTACCCATAGACACTTACTTACACTCACTCACACACACACACCATACACACACACAGATTTACTTACACTCACACACAGATGTACTTACACACGCAGATTTACGTTACACTCACACAGATTTACTACACTCACACAGATTTACTTACCCACGCAGATTTACTTACACTCCACCAGATTTACTACACACACACACACTTACACTCATACAACAATTCACTATGGACACTTACACTTTACATTTACATCTTAATACACACGTAACAAACACCACATATCCAAACCCCTTTGTCTCCCAATGGGTTCTAATTTTGGCCCTCAACCCCTAATTCTCTTGTATGTTTTTTTGAGACCCTATATGGATGGTCCTGATGACTAACTTTGGATGACCGTTTACATCTTTGGCGGAAAATCATCTTTATTGGATGGTTGCCTATATTGATTGGTTCAGATTTTGAGGTCTCAGACTTTATTTTGAGGGTCTCAGAATTATTGAATGATATGATTTCAGTACATTTTTAGGTAATGCCTCCACACTCCGTGCCTCACATCGATATCTCTCTACCCAATTCACCCGTAAGTGGGTGTTTCAGGTGTGAGTAGAGTGGGAGTTATCGTAATTTCAATGCCATGTGTATATTATATGAGCATGCTCATACAAAAATAGAGCCTCTTATGATGCATCATTGCGAGTCCTCTAAGTCCAGCTATGTGTAACAAGCTGTTCCTATGCTCTCGCCCCAGTGGCCAATTGGCGCGAGTGTGGCAATTCCTTTGCTAGAGGTTCACAAACCATCGTGTGTGAGCTCATTTCATTCTATTTGGTATCTCACGACCCGTAGTAGTTGCTCTTGACATTGTCCAGCGCTCGAAAACACTCTAGCTAAACACTGAGTTGCCACTATAATAGTTTAGTCATAAGATCTGAGTATTGCCCCAGCCTTCTTTATACTCAAGACTTCTCATCTCTCCTTAGAGCCTCCCTTCTTCACACTATAATTATAAATTTTACCACTTTTTTGTCTGCGATTTAGCCCGGCTGAGCGGAGAACTAAAACGATTATGATGGAATCGATCTCGGAGCATAAATTAAATATAACTATCAATATAAATTTCCTACTATGAGTTAGTCGTTTTCTAACACTTAACACAAATATGTTCACTTATACTACACATTAACACTATGACAGTTAAGTCACAGCATACTCTATGTCACTTATACACATCATATCTTAACATAATGACACTATACACTACATTCACTTATAGACACATTATACACACTTTACACTCACCCATTAGTACAGCTTAACACTCAACCCATCAGAACTTATCTTACTTCCACCATTAGACGAACTTACACTCCAACCATTTGAAGATTCATATCTATACCAACGTATCACCCAATGACACATCCTAATTCTTTATTAGAGAATATCATTTCTACTAATAAAAGTGTATATATAAGTTGCTTAGAGGGATGTTTCCTGACTTTCATGGATGTTAGCAAATTATATAACCATCTATTTTAGCTCATTCTACCTCTCTTCAGATCAATAAGAAACAGGAGCATAATATTATGATGTCCTCACGCCATATTAGAATCCATATATTGTCGGTTGTTCGACCTAAGATACATCATGGCAGGTCCTTTCCACCCAGCGACAGAATTATCCACTTCTCAATCCGCGCATAAGAGTTTATAGAGGTTCCTATAGCAGGATACCAAATAGCACGCGTTCCCGTGGCCGCGCACGCGTGCGCCCGGGCAGGGCGCAATATTTCGCGTAACCGCCCGCCGCGCGCGCCCGCAGCGCAATATTCCAGCACGAATGAAAATAATATATATATACTACGAGTCATTTCATTTTTATTTTCATACCTTCTCTTGCTGATTTAATATCTTTCGCGGAAACCTAAAACTGTTCCTTTTTTCCTTTTTTATAACTTTCTTTTAATTGAATCTTTTATATATAATTAATACTCTTTTAAATTATAATTTAAATAGTAATACCTGTAGGATGTTAAAATAAGGATAAAGAAAACCAGAAGTCGCGTCTGATACTTATAAACATTATTTTACTTACAAGATTGTACCTCAGATAGAATTTTTATTAACAACACTTAACATTACATTACCTTTCAAAGCCATGGTATAAAGCCAGTAAATAATATGAGGATGTACCTAATCAACCCATTATGGCACTTTATGTATTCTTTTTAATTTACTGCTTTACATGCTTTTAACTCATGTTTTCACTGTTCTGCTTTAACCTCATGTTTTACATGCTTTTAAAACTCTAAATGTTTCTTTATTGTTTAACTCACATTATTTATTAAAAAATTACATACCTTAAAGCGAAGTAAATCAGATAAATCATAGGTGTTACCTAACACCTAAGGGATAGTATGCTTTTGTTTCTATACTGTTGTTTTTACTTACTTATTAGAACTAATGTATCATTGATCTGCTTTTTATCATTATGTTTTTACTGCTTTTAAACTATCAGCTAACTATTATTAAGCATTATATACATTAACACTCACCTAAACTAAGCATCACAGGAGTCAAATCCAGTAAATCAAAGAGGTGCTTATTAGCAACAAGGGAATCATGGCCTTTTGTGTTTTTAACTGTCTTTTAGACTGGGCTGTAAACTCATTTTTACTTGCTTTTTAAACTTGACATTAGTGTTTTATATCATGCTGTTTAAACCAGTTGTATATTTCCCATTTTGTACATTCCATCACTCTCACTTCTTCAAAAGCAGAGAATTCTCCGCCCGAATTATCCACAATGAGGTGAGTTCCCAAAGGCACATATCGTCTAGTTATGCTTATTGTTTACTTGGCGCTTTTTAACTGCTATAGTAACTTTAATGGTATATTTATAACAATAGCTTTAACTGCATATTGAGTTTTATTGGCTCTTAATATAATCTTAGTGGTCACTAACTTCATACATTACTTTATATTATGATCTCAATTTACAGGGCTATGTAACTTGTCATATGTTTTTTACTGCCTTATAATGCTATATAATAATTTTTAATTAACAATTAACTTGTCTTTTTTTCTAGATTCAGAGACTCAAGTCAATCCCCATTCCTACCTCATTTAGCGACTATCATAGATTTATTGGTATCAATAATATTTATTATTACTTCAAAATAATTTACATCTGAAAGATAATTGAATTAATGTTCATAAATCATCTCTTCATACAGTTAAGCTGTAGTCATGCAAGGTATAAACCATCGAGATTAATCTTCATCATTGGTTTTCTTAAATACAGCAACTCGAATACCTAGGATTTATAAATAAACTAAATGCGTCTGAACACAATAAGCTAACACACTCACCTAAATCACTACTCGACATAAACACCAATACATAACCCTGAACCTACACACTAATTCGAACCAACCAATACAACGCTACACACATTTACTATTCAACTTTTATACATCGACGACCCGCGGTTTCAATTTAAAATACAAAGTATTTCAGCAGTTTATTATTAAGAATACTTTACGACAATTCGTAAAACATTCGTTTTCCAAACCGCGAAAAAGTCCTGCACTCCTTGCATCGTTGTAGGAGGCACAAAAATACAACGAGTCGCACCGCACTACTAGCACGGACACACACACAGACGATCTACCTCAAATACGCGTACATGTCTGCACTTCATTACCATACGTGAAATTATTTATAACATACTTTATTGTATTAAATATTCTAGTCGAATAATAAATATCCCAATATCGAGAATCTATTGGGTATCTATGATTGATTCAAGGGTATTAAATACTATCAATATTATTATATAAAATTTTTCCTGTGTTAAGTCATGATTTTTTAACTATAAGAAATTTATATTAAAGCTTGTTAAATACTTTTGTTTATAATTTTTATTATAATAAACACTATTAATCAATTTTGTACAAGAAGATCTTTTATACAATCATAATATAGGTTTTATGAAATTATATATTATAGAATAGAAAAAACTAATAATTTACGAACTTAAAAGCCAAATAAATCATACAATCTAAGTATGTGTGACCAACCCTAGACACCCCTTCACTTACACAAAGCTATTGACCCATCCCTTATTTCCGTAATAACTTCGACCTGGCCTTTACATTCAATCTTTGACCACTCGGAATACCAGAAGTATTAAACATTTACAAAACAGCTAAAAATTAAGTACCTTTTCTGTGGCCAAAACGTTATTTTTGTAATTAATTATATCATACAGTTATTTTATTAAAAGAGAATAAATATTGTTTAGTCCTCTATACAAATATGTTTTTAAAGAATGTTAACCTAAAAAAAATATCCAATCTACTCAATGACTCCGGATATGTCATGTTTGAGTAATAGAGTTATTTTATTTTATCTATTTTAATACAGAAATGCAAACAAAGTTACAACCATCATTTGCAAATAAACAGAGACGAACTCAAAAGATACACACGCTTACTTCTTATTCGCAACCAGCATACGTGACAAACCTCGATACAGACCTGCTCTCTGTCAATTATAAATTGTTAGATTGAAAATAACTACTTTAGGCCTAGATAAGGAATATTATTACGTGCACGTAACCAATCCTCATTTCAGTTAGAGGCTATGCACCAAAGGGCGAACTTTATTAGGCCTTAATACCTCTCTCAGTTGTCAAACACTATGCTTAAATTCAAAAGAGACCCTTTATCTTATTCCTGACTTTGTTCCAAGCAATAGATATGGTGCAGTTGGAAATATATTTGCATCAATTAATCATAAAAACTGATTTATTATAATAACAAGGAGTTGCATATTTACTATGTTCTTAGATACTGCGACATTATACCTTATAATTGACCTTGGTAGATTTATAGAAGGCTTATATATGTATACTCACGCCCGAGGCTGGATATACAAAATTAGGATTTTTACTCTTTTATACCAGAATTTAGGCCCTCGCTAACCATCTTATAGCACCTAACGTAGTATATTTAATCAGCTAGTCGCAAAACCACATTTTTACAGAAAAAGGTGCAGTTTTTGGAGGATATTAAATATTATCTCTTTGACCTAGAATTTTAGGCCTAAATCGCCCGGAGAGATACCCAAACAAAAAAAGCGAAATTAATTAATAATCAAAAATTTAAAGGGACCTAAAGTAGTTATTTTCAACACATATTTTACAGAGAAGAGGTCAGTTTCGCATCTGTAAGGAGTGCGGGTTGTTGTGTTTTCTAGTGATGGATTGGCAATGTACATAGATAATAATAAATAATAATAAGAAAATCCGAATTATTTAAAAAAAAACTTTTTGAAATAAATTTATAACATTCAGCGAACAGTCTAACTGTAATTGATTATCTAATTGATTATTTTTAAATTAAAAACAGAATGATTTAAATAAAATACATGTTGGCAGAGAAGAACTTATTTTGTTATTTTATTATACTTAAAAGGTGGCCATGTAGGGATGGTCAATAGAACAAAGACGTTGGGCATAGCTTGTGTGTAGAGGGGGTGCTAGGGGTTGGCCTTACTGATTTTACTGATTTATGCTTTAAGGTACGTAAAAATATTAGTTTTCAATAAAATTTCATAAAATTTTTAGTAAAAAGTTATTATACAAACTTGATAGTTATAAAGATATAAACAAAAAAATAATTAACAGTTAATAATAAATTCTTTGTTTCAAAGATAATGATTGATTTATATAGAAGTTTTAAGAAACTTTGAAATAAGTTTAGTTATATTTGAATAATTCATATAAAAACTAAATGTTTAATTAAAACAAATAAAATGTTCTAATAAACTTATGAAGAATACAGTAAGTGAGTGGGCGTGTGTGTGTGTTTATGTGTGTGTTGGTGTGTGGTGTGTGTGTGTGATGTGTGCTCTAAATAATAATAACCAATAGGCATGAAGTAAATAACCACTAAGTATAATAATAAAATTAAAATGTTTTTAAATAAATTATACGTTATTTTTAAGTGTAAAGTAAGTGTGTTGTGTGTGTGTGTGTGTGTGTTTGTTGTGTGTGTGTGTCGTGTGCGTGTTGTGTATTGTATGTTATAAAATAATAATAACAAGAGGCAGGAAGTAAATAACACTAAGTATAATAGAATAAAAATAAAATAATAAAAATAATAAAAATAATAATAAAAATAAATAAAAAATAATAATAAAATAAATAAAAAAGTATTAAAACGAAATAAAAAAAAAACATAATGTTACACTACGTATAAAACTAAAAAAGCAGCTAAAACATATGAAGGTTAAAGCAGTAAAACAAGTTAAAGCAGTAAAAACATATGAGTTAAAGCAGTAAAATATATTGTAAAGCAGTAAAGCAGTTAAACAAAAGCATACTAAGCCCATTGTTGCTAGGTCACCACCTCTATTGATTTACTGATTGACTGCTTTAAGGTATGTTAATGTTAATAAATATATGAGTTTAAAGCAGTTAAAAACATATGAGTTAAAGCAGTTAAAACATGAGTTAAAGCAGTAAAACAGAAAACAAAAGCATACTACTATTCCCCTTGTTGCTATGTAACACCTCTATGATTTCATGATTTACTGCTTTTAAGGTATGTAATGGCAGTAAATTATATGAGTTAAAGCAGTAAACATATGAATTAAAAGCAGTTAAAACATGATTAAAGCAGTAAAAACAGTAAACTAAAAGAACTAACCCCTTTGTGCATATGTAACACCTTCTATTGATTTACTGATTTACTGCCTTTAAGGTATGTAAAGTTAATAAATATGTGAGTTAAAGCATTAAAAATATTATGAGTTAAAGCAGTAAAACATGAGTTAAAGCAGTTTGATAAAGCCCAGTAAAACATGAAGTTTAAAGCAGTTAAAAGGCCAGTAAAAACAAAAGGCATTACTAATCCCTTAGGTGTTAGGTAACACCATAGGTTGTTTACCTGTTTTACTGCTTTAAGGTATGTATGTTAATGTTTTTAATAAAATTTCGTACAATTGTAGTAAAAAAAATGTTTATATATCAGACATCTGGTTTTTTTCTTCTTAACATACAAATTATTTTAAAAATTTATAAATTAAAAAAGTATAAGTAAAAATAAAAATATGTTTGTAATGAGTTACAGTTTTTAGGTTCGCGAAAATGTTTAATAAAAAGTCTTAGGTATGAAAATAAAAAAATGAAGACTCGTAGTATATATATATATTTTTCATTCGTGCGGGAATATTGCGCCTGCGGGCGCGCGCGGCGGGCGGGTACGCGGAAATATTGCGCCTGCGGGCGCACGCGGCGGGCGGGAACGCGGTTGGTTGCACCTGCGGGTGCGGGTTGCCTCCTTTGCGGGTAAGGACCATAATGATGTACCCTGGTGCCCGCTTATGATCTAAGGAGGACATCAATATAGCCTCTTGTTCTATGATGGGGGTAGAAAAGGCTAGATAAAGGTTATAAAATGCCTAACTCATAGGTAGGAAAATCCTAGCAACTTATATATACACCAATCCCCAAGTGTCTATGGGTAAGTGTAAGTGTCTATGGGTGAGTGTAAGTGTCTATGGGTGAGTGTAAGTGTCTATGGGTGAGTGTAAGTGTCTATGGGTGAGTGTAAGTGTGTATAAGTGTCATAGTGAATTGTGTATAAGTGCATTAGTGTATGTGTGGTATAAGTGACAAGTTGTATGTGATGTATAAAGTGTCATAGTGTACTGTGTGTATGATAGACATTAGTGTGTATTAAGGTTTAGAAAAAAGACTTAACTCATAGTAGGAAGCATCCTAGCAACTTGTAATATACACCAATCGATTCCTCATACCTTATAACCTAGGGGTAGACACCCATATTAGGGCTATTCTAGGCTCAGGGGAGGCTAGAAAAGGCTTGAAAAAAGTGGCACTCAGTTGGCACTATGTGGCACTCAGTTGGCACTATGTGGCACTCACGTGGCACCATGTGGCACTCATTGGCACTCATTGGCACTCACTTGGCACTCACCTGGCACTCATCTAATACTCATAGAACACTAATAGAACACTCCTAGACCACCCTTACGGTGATGGAACCATCAAAATTACTGAACCATCAAATGTACTGAACCCTCAATAAATCTGAGCCATCAAATCTGAACCATCAATTATGGCCACCATCAAAGTGAGCCGCTTATGATCTAGAGGTAGACAAAAGTTGAGTCATCAAAGAAGAACCATCATTATAGGTGTCATCAAAAAAAGCTAAAGGTCAAAATTAGGGTGGGCCAAAATTGACCCATGGAGACCAAAGTGTTGGGTAAGTGTGTTGTACGTTGTGTATAAGTGTATAATGTAAGTGTAAGTGTCAATAGTGATGTGTGTATAAGTGTAAGTGTGTGGGTGTGTAAATAAATCTTGTGCAAGTCAAGTAATCTGCAAGCGTAATGCAAATCGTGTGTGATAAGTGTAAGTAAATCTGTGCTGAGTGTAAGTAAATTTGTGTGTGTGTAAGTAAAATCTGTGTTGTGAGTGTAAGTAAATCTGTGTGTGTGTTATGTGTGCATTAAAAAGTAGATAAATGTAAGTGTCTTCTATGGGGTAAATGTAAGTGTCATAGTGAATGTGTGTATAAGTGTCATAGTGAATGTGTGTTATAAGTTGTTAAGTGTGTGGTGTGTGTGTGTTGTGTGTGGTGTGTGTGTGTGTGTGTGTGTGTGTGTAGGTGTTCAAGTTAGGATAGATCCATTACATTACATTTAAGTTTAGAGAACGAAATATTGTCAGAAAAGCTACAAGTTCAAAAATTAGCGTGGCCAAAATTGACCCATTGGTATTCTGGCAAGGTCAAGGCCGAAATGTCATGATCAAACAAGGGTTAAGACATCAAAAAAGGGCAAGGCCCTAAGGGTGGCCCCAAAAATTTAGGGTGGCCAAATTGAACCCCCATGAAGACCCAAAGGGTTGGTCGAAAAAATTAGGGTGGGATACGTACAACGGTTGCTGCGCAACGGTTTGGCGCAACCCTTCTTCGAAGGTTGCAAAAATTTAGGGTGCCGAAAAAAATTAGGTTGCCAAAAAATTTAGAGTGGGGCCAAAAAAGACCCATGGAAGACCAAAGGGGTGTGGTTTCCGAAAAAATTAGAGTGGGATTACGTACAACGGTTCTTGCAACCGTTTGGCGCAACCCTTCTTCGAAGGGTTGCAAAAAAAATAGGGTTGCCAAAAAAATTTATTTTCTTCGCATTAATATATATGTTTACAAATAAGCATACTTCACACTCCCCAACTTGTCATACTAGTGCACCACACTCATAAAAGAACTTTCCCAGTAGATTTACCTGTATAATAAAATAATAAATAACCTAACTTGTGATCTAAAAAAATGAATGCATAAGTAATATTATATCACACAATTTACCAATATAGTAATTGAACTTTAAATTAGATAATTATCAATATTTTTGCTATTCACATTCTCTTTTAGATTTATGTCTCAATTAATCAATATTCAACAATCAGTTAATATTATAAAAGAAGTTTAATCCGATTTAGCACACGCAACAAAAATATTATTTATTGTATTTTATATATAATTGCTTACTAACGAACCAACGTAATTGATTTCACTGGCACTGTAGTTTAATTAATGTATGTTTAATATCGCAGCACCACTAAAACAATTTACATAGTCTATTTATTATCTTTATCTTTATAAACGAACTGGCACTTTTGTCTTTAATTTGGAGATCAAACTGTTTCACTTCAGGCCTCACATAAGTTTATGTGAAACAGAAAAAGGGGACCGCACCCTTGATAAATCTTTTAGTAGGCAGTAGGTTTAACGGGGTCCTAACCCCTTCGAAAACGGTCCCAAACTAGTTGACCTAGAAAAATTAGATTACTAAATACTAAGTCTGTACGCATAAAGCTATAAATTTTACAGTTTGAATTTGTCATATATTTTTCAATAATAAAATTAATATATTTTAACCTACCCCTAGATTTATTCTAGAGGCCATACAAAGAATAGCTGTCATAGTAAGTAGAGCAATATGCCAATATATATAGAGGAGCAACTCGGGCTCAATAGAGAGAACTAGAAAAAAAATTAATAAATACTATTAAGTTTTACGACTATCAACATTTATTCAATACTACAATTATACTCGAAATCCTTTGCTTACGTTATCTGACATCTACGAATGATTGAATTACTATTTCACTATTGCCGTGGATCATCATTCAGAAAATCAAAAAGAATTAGAGGTTCTGTAAAAAAAAAAAGGAGAAGGAGGTAGAGATTTTTCTCTACATTATCCCCCAACCGGCATAACATGACGGAAAAAAATAGGTGGCCCAGGGGGGGGGGGATCTTATTACGAATCGAATAATATAAAGAGTCAACCATCACCAGTGTTAATCTATTAAAAAAAAAAGGATGACTGCGTATGTAAGCTGTCACATACGCGTCTACTAATTAGAAATATATAAATATAATCTTCATAATCTTCTTTTTCACAACACAACACCCCCACATTACATCTTCGGACGACTAATTTCCACTCCTCTTCTCTCTCTCTCTCTCTCTCTCTCTCTCTCTCTCTCTCTCTCTCTCTCTCTCTCTCTCTCTCTCTCTCTCTCTCTCTACCTCTCTCTCTCTCTCTCTCTCTCTCTCTCTCTCTCTCTCTCTCTCTCTCTCTCTCTCTCTCTCTCTCTCTCTCTCTCTCTCTCTCTCTCTCTCTCTCTCTCTCTCTTTCTCTTTCTCTCTCTCTCTCTCTCTCTTCTCTCTCTCTCTCTCTACTCCTCTCTTCTCTCTCTCTCTCTCTCTCTCTCCTCTTTTCTCTCTCTCTCTTTTCTCTTTTCTCTCTCTCTCTCTGCTCTCTCTTCTCTCTCTCTCTTCTCGCGCTCTCTCTCTCTCTCTCTCTTCTCTCTCTCTCTCTCTCTCTCTCTCTCTCTGGCTCATTTATGTCTACTTTACGTAGCTTCTCTCTCTCCCCCTCTCTTACTCTCATCTCATTCTCATCCAATCTCGACTCCTCGCCTCTCTCTTTCTCTTTCTCCTCCTTCTTCTGCATGCTCCTCTCATCTCATGTTTTCTGCATCTCGTCTCTCTTCTCTCTCTACTTAACTCTAATGTGAACCTGTCTCTCTTTCTGTATAAGCGGTCTATTTCTCCTCTCTCTCTCCCACTCTCTCTCTCTCCTCTCTCTGGCTCTCTTGCCTCTCCAAATCGTCGATCGCTCCTACTTCCCACTCTATCTTACTTGTTCTTGAGACCACTCCTAACATCTGCAGTCCCGATCTCAAAAGTGTAGCACTCCTTACTTCAAACGATTGATATTACGCCTATAAGGTACGACGCAGTATAAGTGCGTATTCTCGTTTTCTGCCTATTCAACATGCGGGTTCGTCTCTGCCTCTCTCTCCTCTCTCTACTTTATCATCTCAGTCCCTCTCTGCCTCTCTCTCTCTCTCCTCGTGCCATCATCTTAAGCTCCCTTGCTGCTCCATCTCATCTCAATGCTGCCTTGAGGCCATCTCTACTACATGCTTGATCTCTGCATTTATCTCTCTCCCTCTATATCGCATCTGCGACTCATACTTACTCTTACTTCTCTGATCTCATACTAACTAAGCATGACCAAAGTAGCTTTCGTAAGGCTCTCGTTGCTTGCTTTGCTTCTGCGTGTGTTCATCTTTGTGTGAGCTTGTTGAAGCTTCGTCTTCGTCTTCTCTCTCTTCTCTCTCTCTTTCTCTTTACTCTCGTCCTTCATTTCTCTACTGATCTAACTCTCGTCTCTCCTCTCTCTCTTCGTCTCTCTTCTTGTGTCCTCTACTCCGTTCTCTCTCTCTCTCTTCGTTCTATCTCTTCGGATCGTCCTCTCTCGTCGTTTCTCTCTGCTCTATAAAAGAATTATGTGTTCTGACAAGTCGCGTGTTGCCCAGTGTTAGTCAATAAGTCTCTGGCTTTGATAGGTATAGAGTGTAATATAACGTGAAAAGTTAATTCACCTTA
The DNA here is from genome assembly GCA_015478945.1 of Trachelipus rathkii. Taxonomy (NCBI): domain Eukaryota; kingdom Metazoa; phylum Arthropoda; class Malacostraca; order Isopoda; family Trachelipodidae; genus Trachelipus; species Trachelipus rathkii. Next base: position 20,045 of record JABUQX010062620.1, on the reverse strand, counting down.
TCAAAGCAGATAAAAAGTGTAAATCCTTACTTTTTGAAGTGCCGAAAAGTGTTGTATTGGAGTGTGTTTGCCTTTACTCCAAGCTATTAGCTAGAACAGGAGTTTTATATGTCCCAGTGTGTGTCTAGGATAGTGAGGGATATGCAATAGCTTTAGAATTGGACTTGTTATCAAGAGTGGTGAGTTAAAGGAGGGTGTTATCTCCGAATTCATCGATTGCCTCAATAGTCTAAAACTTGGTAAACTCACTCGTATTTCTAGCTCTGGCAGTTTGGCAGCGTTATGACCTTGGGTTCGGTTATTTTATAATTTAAAAACTCGGTTACCAACTTTATTGTCCGTAAAAACGATTGAGTTAGAGTTGGCATCAATCAGCACTACTGTGACGACACGTTAGACAAACCCAATTGCGGAAAATAAAGAATTGATCATAATATCCATTACGGATTGGAGGGTGACCCATAAAAAACCATTTGGAAATTTCAGATTTGTTAACGACTAACCGTGTGTTTTACAACATCCTGTTAATGGAATAAAAGCATTCAAACCATTATCAAATGTTCTGAGGATGGACTCAGATTTTTAGTAAGAATTATCAATTTGTTTTCGATATGTGATTGGGCGACCAATGCAATACATATTTTTAAACCTGGTTACACGAGCTGTTGAATGGGAACATCTAGAAGTTGAAGATCCGGTCGTCCGAGACATAAAAATTAATTACTGTTAGGAAATGAGCGAACAAATATAGTATATAGGCGAAATTAATAGGCATAATGAGAACGTTATCTCAAACATATCCGTTCGAACTAGAAGTGGAGTACGGTGACGTGACGAGTGTTGCTATGCCGAGCATGAGCATACTTTTTGAAACAATCTTGATTGAATTGAGAGACACCGATTATACAGTATCCGGCGAGTGAATCTTTATAAAATTTGGAGGATCATGTTGTATCTTGGAATTTGTAAGATCACGTTTGTATTCACCACGCGGGTTGAGAGGCATCATGTTGGCATTATAAAGGCGGTTTGCGAGGATCAACTATTATGATCAGGTAATGAACGAAGGAGAGAAGGCGTCAGAAGAAGAGGATCACTATAGAAGAAGATATTGACACATTTGTTTTGAATCATTCTCTCTAAAGTTAGGGGACTACCGTTATAGTCCAATTTTTATGAACTTTGAGATGAGATCTTGTTTTGGACCCTAGATCTTTGAAGATTTCGCTTTTGGCTCTCTCAGCCAACTAAAAGTAGTTACTTTAGCTCCTAGCTGGACTCCAGGCTAGCACTTATCCTGATCAGAATACATCCACACAGGAACCACGTCAGTGCCAACAATAATAAAGAGCGATGAAGAGTGTGCACTTACGCACAATCCCTAAGAGTAATGGTTAGTGTTAACATGAGTTGGAGAAGGTGTGTGATGTGAATGACGAGGATAAGTTGTACTCTCCTGATAAGTACGCTCACGCACGGAGCTCTCATTCCGGTGTCATCATGCACACCAGCATATTTCAATTTAGTGGGGGCTAAAAACTAAACGGAAGATGAGTGGTGAGCGAGAACGACAGAGTGAGTGGCGACTCTGAGAGCACCGGATATACTGGCTGCGGTGTATGCAGACAAAAGCTTGGCAAGCCTTCCGACGGTACCAGATGGCAGCACCGAGACCCACCCCTCTTCTCGACGGGCAATACAATCCTATAGAAACCAAAGCGCTCAAACACAACCACACTGCCATAAGCACCTCCGACTGCGCCTAACCACACTAATCACGGCACAACACCAACTAAACCAAAAAATAACGGACTCCCACGGCGCGCACAGATTATTATCTATCACCGATATTGGCCACGATATCAACCTCCACAGTGCTCGCTATAACCTATTATCCCATTCGCGTCCCAGCACACCGCACAAAGTGGCTCCTAGCGGCAAGTCCACCATCCACAACTTACCACTTAACGAGACATAAATTGCGCCATATTTCACATATTACGACAACCTTATCGCATCCGCGCCGATAACTTGATGCGACATAATGGGATGGCGAATCAGTTTCATGCAGTGAAATATAACTAGAAAAATTCCTAAATAAATGCTCGAGATGCCAATATTATATTTAAACATTAAAAAAGGAAATTATTATAAATATAAAAAATAAAATTATTTAAAAAAACTCAATTCTCAAATATCCAATAAGAAAGAGAAAAACATAAATAGAAAAAAAATAAAATAGAAGAAAGATGAAATTTTCAACACAATCACAGTAAACATGAAATTCATAAGTTCATTATTCATAAAAAAAATAAATTAAATAAAACTGCCTTTATGATATATATATATACTATTAATATATATATATAACTCTATATATTATATATATTATTATATATATACTATTATATATATTTATAGTATATATAATATTATATATAATATACGGTTCTGTGATTGATATATTATATATATTATAGTCTTAGAATCTTATATATATATAATATATATATATTAATATATATATATATATATATATATATATATATATATATATATAATATATATATAAATATATTATCTTATACTATAAATAATATAATATATTAATATATATTACTATATATCATATATAATATATATATAATACATAGTATACTATATATATATATTATATATATATATATATAAATATAATATTATTATATATAATATATATATATATATATATATATAGTATATATATTATATTATACATTTATAACACATATTCAATACTTTATATATATATATTTTAGAAATAAAATATGAGTAATAATATATATACTTATATATGATATATATATATGAATATATACTACACGAAAATAGTGATATAACACAGCAGCCATGCGTCTAGCATGACAATTGGATAATAACGAAGCTGAACCGATGCTCCCAAAACCTTTTAGGCGCATTTAACTCAATTTCTCTCCAATTACACGCAAAGCGCCCGGTTGAAACCTGTACACCCCCCACCCAGATTATGAGAGTAGTAACTCCAATCACGGGCAATAAGTTACAACAACATATAACTTGGAATAACTGAATAAAAGGAAACCCTATAGTAAATCTGAAACAAACATAGACTCCCACGCCGCCCTTCTTTCATGGAGATAAAGCGCCACTATCAAATTTCTGTAGAAATGAGGTTTACCAAGAGACTAATTTGTTTGACATTATTTAAGAGCCAGGGTTAATTATATTCAACAGGAGGACGGGAGAGAAGATGGAAAGAGATACCAAAATTTAGAAGATGTAAAGATGTTTTAGGCTTTTCATTGCGAGTAGAGAAGTGTGTAATGTATGATAGATATCAGGAAGGAATTTGATGGAATAGTATTATAAGAAATCTTTTTCATTTTTCGTTTTACGTGTATTGGGGATGTTACATTTTAGTTTATTAGTCCATTAGTGGGACATTGTAATTATTTCGCTGGTAGGTTCCTTAACAAATACGACTATCGTCATTGTCGAGTAGGATTGAAGCAAACTTTGAATGTGTTTTCTTTTTGGAGACAATAATATATAACTTATATGGCCCTTATTCTCACAGTTGGAGACATTTATCGATCTGTTGTACATAAAACATTCATCTTTAAAGACAAGAGAAGATGTCCCCGTTTTCCACAAAGCGACAATAAAATGACGGGCGGATTTCACAGGTGGGACGAACTACTACATGGCCAAATCTATGTTTGTCAACAAGTAAAAGAGGCATTGTGAAGAATAAGGTGTTTATATATTCCTTACCTCTATCGGATTGTGATTATGGAGGAGAGATCAATCGTAGGTGGTAAGAAATGTAAGTAGGGCGACCAATATGTAATTTTCACCACTTAGGTAAAAAGTAAATTTTAGTAGTGTTAGGGTTGGGTAGTAGATGGTGCGGAGAATCGTCCTGTTGAGGCTGTGCACAAGGGAGAAAGAAGCATGTATTAGTACTGTGTGCATAGTACTGTGTAAATATCAATTGTCTTATGGTGTTGTGGTAGAAGTATTTGCAAGTTAAAACATTATAAATAGTATTGAGTGAGTTCGGAAAAATGGAATGGAAAACTTGTGCGAATGGTTAAGGTATACCTATTCCTTGTGTAAACATTGGTCATTCAGCGTGAGAGATTGACTCGAACCTCCGGTGGGGTGTAACCGAACCACATAGTGGGAATAAGGGCACTTAACAGAATGGAGTCGGAGCTGGAAGAATTGTAAATGAGCAAAAGGTTTGATATATGAAGATTCGATTACTCCAGTAACCCGAAGTCCAGAATATATATGAAGTTGATTCCTGTGTTATGATGTGGGTGGACCATATCAACACTTTAATACTGGCCCATGTCGAATTTTGAACTAATAAAGAGGTAGTGACACCAAGAGGGTCAATAGAAGGTTGTGTTATTAAAATATAATACTCGATACGAATTAATCCTTTGATCGTCTTTGCCATAATGTTAGAATATTAGAATAAGTAAGTAAAGTTAAGAATATTTGAGAAGAAAGAATGAAGAAAGAGGTAAAATCAAGTAACAATAGAAAATAACTGGATAAGAGTAGCGGTGTGAGCAAAATGGAATAGTATAGAAATACGCTCTGCTACCAATATAATGTTCCGAGGTCTGGGGGCAATTCATATTCGAGACTTCAGAACACCAATACTGGCAGCAAATAATAAATAGGAAATAATAAATAGGAAATAAGTAAATAAGTTAAAGTTAATTAGTGAAAGAAAAAGAATTGGTCCATGGGTAGCGAAAGGAAATGTCCAATGTACACTGAAAAATAGAAAACTCGACGGTAAAGATAGATTATAGAGTACAGAGCAAGCTGGTCTGGGCCCATTTTAAAGACCTTTATTCCGTCTTCCAGAACGGAGAAGTCCTTGTAGGTTCCCTTTAATTGCTGAAGTGAAAATGAATCAAGAGATGCTAAATATAAATAAAAAAAGAATAGGAATCTTCTATCAAGGTATAGCTCTCTCATGCACAAGTAACACGTTAACATGCAATTATTAAAACAAAATATAAATAATATATTTAAAGTGCACAGCAAAGCAATAAGCATGGTTACTAAATTAAATATAATATATAGAAAATAAAAAATAATATTATCCTTATAACAAATACTATTATTTGGTTCAAGATATAGACTCTAATGTTTTAATTTAATGATATAAACTAATTTGCAGGATCCGCTCACTCAATATCATAATTTATTCACTTTATTTTAAAACCATGACAAGGCTATACATCTGTTTTATTGACAATATAAGCATTATTATTATACTTTTTTTTATCCCCACACTTCCCCACTGTATACTTATGTGCATTCCACACTACATTAAAAGAACTTTTCCCATATAGATTTTACCACTGATTATAATTAAATAAAAACCTAACTTGTAATCCTCTATAAAATGATGCATATAGTTAAATATTTATCTCACAAAAAATTTAAAATAATAGGTAATGTGAACTTTATTAATTGTTATGATTTAATTTATCAATGTTTTATATTTTCTAATTCACATTGTTCTTTTTATATTACGTGTGATTATACTGTTTCAGTTATAATATTTATAAAATAAGTTTAATACTTAAAGGTATAAAACATGTGAATAATCTATAAAATAGACATGAAGATGTATAAATTATATTATAGTTTATATTATTAATATTAATGCTTACTAATCGAAAACTCAAAGTAAATTGAATTTCCAAACTTAAAGACTTTAGTGGTTTTTAATATTTAAATATTGTATTAGTATTATTACCATTCAGCTCAGAACCACTAAAACAATATTTACGCAGTCTATTAATATATTATCTTTACTATAAAGATAACTGGGCCCTTTTGTCTCTTTTCTGAAGATCACATTTTCTCATTTCGATGCATGCCATAATAGTTCAATATATATGTGAAACATGAAAAAAGTGGAAACCGCTCAACCCTTGATAAATCTATTAGTCTATGCAGATAGGTAATTTATACAGGGTTCCTAAATTCAATTTCGTAATAAAGTTACATCGCACACGATTCACTAGTGTGATACCTAGTGAAAAATTAGATAAAGAACTATTGCAAAGAATTCGATATATCCCATAAAGCTTATAAATTTTACTCAGTTGATAATTTGTCATATATTTATATTTTTCAATAATAAAATTATATATTTATAATAAGCCTACCTATTTATAGATTTAATTCTAGAATTTGGTCACTTACTCTCACAATATAATGAGACTGTGCTATATTAGAAGACAATATATGTCTCTCTCCGAAACGGAAACTTTGAATTATATAAGAGGTGTAGACAACGCTCTTTTTGGTGGAAACAAATAGAAAGTGGATGAAATTAGAGAAAAAAATCTAATTAATTAAAATGAAGCTATTAAGTTTTTACGAAGACTCATCACAATGAGAAATGTTTATTCTAATACTACCATAATAATTATATACTCGAAAATAACTTTAGTATTACAGTTATATTTCTTAAGCTCTTTCTGGTGAATATATATAGCGATAAGTGTCTCGATTCTTATTAGCCGTTGGTATCAATCATTAACTAAAGGTAAAAAATTACTCAATAAAAGAATTTAGAGGTTCTGTTAAAATAAAAAAAGGTAACTATGTATGTAGATTTTTCTCTTATACTAATATTATTATATATATATATATATGATATATATTATATTAATAATAATATTTAAATATAAAATAATAATATAACTATTTTATTTCATAAAATTTAAGCCTTAGGGTAGTAGTTATTAATATAAATATATAGCATCGATAATTATATATATATATTATATATATATGTTTTCTCCTTAAGAAATTTAAGAGTATATTTATAAATAAGTGACCTATATATATATATATATATATAGATAATTAATAATATAATATATATATTTATATATTATTATATATATTATACTATATATATATACTATAATATAATATTATATATTATATATAAATATATTATTATATTTATATATATATATATTTATATATTATATTAATAATATTATATATTAATATTAATATATTAAATATAATATATAATATATATATATATATAATATTAATTATATATATATATATGTTATATTAATATATAATATTAATGCAGCAAATGGATACTATGGCAGGGGAGTAGTTGCCAGGGTATTTAAAAATAACTTTATAAGAATAAATGATGTCAAATGTTTCATAGCAGGTACCAGTGTTAATTAATTAATATAATAATAATATATAATATAATAATAATAATAAAAATAATTAAATATTAATTAAAAATATATAAAATATATAAATTAATTAATATTATATAATAATAATAATAATATGTGATGATACTGTATATAAATATATATGAAGTATAATTTTATAAATAATATGTAAAAAATAGTTTAAAATATGGAATAGTGATGATATAGTATAAATAATAATAAGCGGAATTCTGTAGTAAATAATTGTAATTAATATATATAAATAAATAATATTAATATTAATATAGTCATAGATTCCACCTATAATCTCTTCTGAATAAGGACTCAAGGTATTGTTAAATACATAAATTAAATAAACTAATAAATATAATCAATTTACCTATAAATTATTATTATAATATCATTATTATAATAATCTAAGTGAGGTAATCATATTTACCAGCTAGAAATAAATAAAATAAATAAAATTAATAATAAAACGAACTTTTTAAAATTAAAATTTGTTAATAAAATTTGCAATGAAAAAATAAATGTATTTTTTTATGATTAAAATATTCAAGAAGATGTCAGGCTTATCTTACCTGAGTGAAGGACGTGAGGAATATAAGTTGTAACCATATATAATGTTGAATTTAGGTTATCTTTTATTTCACTAATAACAGAATATATATAATCCCACTGATATTAAACTCTAAGAAACGATATGATTGAGTAGTCGGTAGGGTTCCTCGGTAATATCCTTATCAGGGGACTGACTCGGTGAGTTAAGGGACTTCGTTACCTCACCCTTCTGTCTCCTCCGAATCGGCTTCGTGAACCCTCATAAGAATAGGAATATAAAAGAAAAAAAAATATATTTTACTAATATATGCCAATATATATGTTAATAAAGCGACATTTGGTGTTCAAATTTATCTCTCTCCGAGACTGCAGCTTTACCAATAAAGGTCTTGCAAGTCTAAATCAAGTAGTCTACTTGCACTAACTTTATTAATTAATTAACTTATTAATTAAAATAAAGAATGATTACATTAACAATAAATTAGAATATAATAAATTTAATTATTTTATTTTTTTTATAATATACTGTTGCTATATGTAGTTAGCATATACTACTAGTAATACATTAATATTAATATGATAATATCTATTTTCGTGTAATATGACTTATTATCGTTTTCAAGCTACATGCCTGTAACTTTCGGGAATGGTCATGTAGTCCTATATATTATATATTATAAAATTGGTGTAGTTGTGTGTGTGTTGTTGTTAGTAATTAGTTATTGTTAGTTGATTAATGTGTTTATTGTATAATTGATATTATTGTCATAGTAATTAATTTAATTATTATATATATATAGTAATAATATAATATTATATATATAATATATAATTATAATTATTATATATATATATATATAATATTAATATTAATTATTTAATATATATAATATAACTATAATATAATATATAGATAATATATAACTAATATATATATATATATATATATATAATAAATATATATATATATATATATAATTATTATATTAATATATATATTAATATATTATAATATATATATATATATATATATATATATTATAATATATATTAATATATTATATACATACATACATTTACCATCTATACATAACATATCAATCATAATTTAACGTGGCGTAACATAAGTAAATAACTTAATACTTTGATTGGGATAACAAAAATGCAGGAATTATGATTGAAATTATTTAAACGGACCTTAAAATTTGATATCCCATTAATTGTGGAAGAATTATTTAAAAAAAGATGCAAGTGGTGTATATCTTATTACATAAAATTTGTATTATAATATTTAATTAATATTTATTAATTCTAAAGTATTAATAACAGAGAATTGGAAAACTGCTTATGCTTATAAGAAAGTTAGCACCAACGTTAAAGAAATTTTAAATAGTAAAGCTGCGTTTCCGAAGCCACCGATGCAGCCCGTGGCGGGCACACAGGCGCAATATGCATCGTTTTTCCGGAGCCCGTTTGCGCCTTTTCTACGTCGCAAACGTCCAAGTGAGAAGACCATTGGTAAACCATGTAGATGACGAGATTTTAAGAGATTCTCAACATGGTTTTAGGAAAGATAAATCATATCAGATGAATCTTTTGCAATTCATGGAGCATACTGCCGAGTGTGGGAATAAAGTAAGTATAGTGAACATCATTGAATATTAACTGCCTTAATTTGTTCTCCATTAATTGGAAGAACTATTTACAAAAAGTAGCAATGGTGTACAAGTACATAGTATTTATATACTACAGAATATAATACACAAGTACAGGTTTATAAATTCAAAAGATTAAAGAAAAAAAATGCTTACTTACTAAATATATAACAAATTTAAGAAACTTTACAAAGTAATAAAATAGCAAATAATGATTCAAATATACAGTATGTAAAATCTTAAAATATTAATCACCTTACCACTGACCAGCTAAAAACTTGAAGTCTGAATCCAAGACTTTAAGTTTGTATCCTTTTACAGAAGAAGAAACAGGATAAACCTCTGAAATGATAGCATCAGATATTCTATCATTTCTATAGCTTTCTGAAGTAATTTCAATATGTTTACCACTGCTGGATGTGGAGCTATCTGAAACTTCAATTTTTTCTTCAATTGTCTTACTTTTCATACTACAACACAATAAATTCCTAATAAAAATGATACATTATTAATATATATATATATATATATATATATTATATTATACTATATATATATATATATATTATATATATATATATTAATATATAATATATATAATATTATTATATATATTATAGAGTATATATATATATGATATAATATATAGATATACTCTTATTAGTGATGGGAAAGTTTTAAATGCCGTATCGTCATCCGGCAAAAATCTGCATATTTTTTTTAAATGTCATCCTGTCATCGTCATCGGGCAATTTAATACGCCGATTATTTGATTGCACGCGATTAGGATTCGAGACAAATAATTAAGAATTTTGAATAATATTACAACTCAATCATAATAGAATACCCTAATTATAATAATAATAGATATAATAATAATAATAAATAATAATAATAATTTTATATAATATATATTACTAACATATATATATATATTTATATATATATATATATATAATATCAACCACAGTATGGTCGTGCGCGCGTGTTTGATTATTAATATATATTATTATATATATATATATTATATATATATTATTATATATAAACTATATATTATATATATATATAACTATATAGTATTATATTACCTAACAACATAATATAATATATCTTATATATATATTATATATACTAACCACGCCATTTTGGCTTAGGTATGTATTTGAATCCAGGGTGGGCCCTAATGGGGTTCGACTGTTTGTTTTTGCGGTTCATATCCACACTCATCCTTCCAGACAAACATATCATTATAACAACATACTTATGATCCACACCACTCTCTGTCTAGACAAAATCATTGGCAGGACATTTCCTATCCCTTTATAATTCATACGTGTTCGGGGAGAAAAAATTTGCTTGCACATCGTATGTCCTGCGAGATCCAAGTTAGAAGGCGAACTAAGGATCGGTCCGTAAGTTTAGGTTTGGGCTGCCTACTCGCCAACTTATCTTTTTTGCGCAGGGAATGTTTTAATGGGCATGCTTATGCGGAGGAAAGGTCGGTGGATTGCGCAGTAAGGGCCCTTCTCATCCTTCGGCGCAAAATGTCATGAATCGTAATCTGTATAATGAAATGTCAGAGGAATAAATGTCTCGTAGAAGAAATGTTGAAGGAGAGAGGTGATGGATGGTTAATTTAGAAAGGGCAAATTTTGATTCTGCCTTCGTGTGTGGGAAACAAAGGAAACTCGAAAGGCCTTACAACAACGGGTGAAATTTGAGTGGTGTGGGGTGTATGAAAAAGTTTGGTGTTTGTGTTGCTCGTGGAAAGGATTATGAGAAGGGGTATAGAAGGAGATTTGCAATCTGATGAGTGAGTTGGGTGGTAGAGAGCTATGGTAGATTTTGTGTGTGTGAGTACTAGGAAGTTTAAAAGGGGATTATTAATTTTAAGTTTTGCTTAAGAGGGTCATATAATTTGGTGGGTGTTCGAACAGATGGTTCCATCCTGAAGGAAGGTAATGTTGAACAGACGTATAGCGATTATTCTGGGATATTTATTCTTGAATGATGTTCTTTTGGGGGAATGAAATTAGGAAATTCCAGATTTATTTATTATTGCCACACGTATCTTGCCCATTCAGGATTTTTTGTTTTTAAAACAGATATTGTCCACCTCAACTCCACCGGGCAGGGAGGCCTCATATTCAGGGAGGGGGTGGTAGTATCTCAAAAGTTCACTCCACTAGCGGCAAATTTTACGATGGATAGAGCACAAGACCGCAGGCTTTAAGTGAGGAGATTAAATACAGTGGAAATACAGAAGATGGACGAGAATTCCACAAAAACGAGGTGGTGGGAAAGAAGGAAGCAACCACAGGCAAACTAGCCTAGAGTTTACGCACAATGTAACACCAATCTGTGCGCAGATACGGCACCTATTGTGCTATTTACGAAGGCGTCGTAAAGGGTGGTGGTAGCGAGTGCTAAGTTCCCTCGAGCACTTTGCGCTGCGGTACCTATAGGATAGAGATAAAGCACCCACATCGCCTCGCAAAGATAGAGGGTCGACGTGAAATGGAAAGTTACAGAAACAGTTTAAATAAGGCCTTTTGCCCGGTTGGACTCCGAACCTGTCAAAAGTCGGGTGAAACCAGAGCCCCCCGCCCCCCAGATATGAGGAAGGGCATCTCCTTTGGGCGGATTTGAGACCTTTTGGGGTAATAGCGGAGCGAACTGGAGCAAAGGAGCGAAAAGTCTCACAGTCTAAACGGAAAACTTACAGTTTTCTTTGGGAGGGCCTTTCCCTAGCAAATTTCGGTTGATGATTGTGACGGTATTCCAGAGCACATTGTTGTTTGGGTTTTTCAATTTGCGGGGGCTGTTAAGGCCCAACGGATAGGTTTATAATTTGGTCAACAGGAGATGGACGAACAGCCGTCCGAAAGAGAAAGAGACAGGAAAGTTTTAGGAAGGTTTTTTGAGAAAAAGGAGATTTGTTAAGTTGAGGACTTTTTTAAAGAATTGAATTTCACAAAAGTTATTTCTTTCTATCGCATGCAGCGGGAGGGAAATTAAAAATCGGAAAGGGGATTAAGACCAGAGGCAATTCCATGAAGTAAAAGTGGGAGTAGAAATTGATATGAGTTAAGAATGGAAGGGTCGAGTCATCGGAAATCGAGTGGATAGAGTTAGATAGTTAGAAGTTTGCAGGTGCGAAAAGATCATTAATGGAAAAGTTTAGGAAGATAAAAACAGAACCGCCTGAGGAGACACCCAACTATGACAGCAAAGGGAGTCGCCGCCATCATTCAACAGCGATATTGAAGCGATTTTTTGAGAGAAAGCTAGATTATAATAGATAAGCAACAGGAGGAAGGAGGAAACCCAAGAGAAGGCGTGAAGCTTGGGAGAGAAATGCCCGTGACGCGTGCCATAAGCTCGGGATCAATTGCTTTTTGGGGATATTGTCATAGCGGGCCACACCCAACGTCTCCCCGTTTGGTTGGGGGAGAAAAAGGGGTGAACCGAGGCAGCTTCAGTGAAATCTGAACGCCCGCAAGGGAAGTTAATGGGCGCTCCGAACTTGAGATTGGGACCCGGAAGAAAGAAAGTCCCCAAACTTTCACACTTAAACTCAGAACTAACATCTGATACTATGACTACAACTGCGTTTTAGTATCAATATAACATTCTAAAATTCAAATTTCACGTTTATTAGGGTTAATGGAAAACTATACTATCAGTTTAGTAAGTTAATGTAGCTATAACTTACTTCAGTTGCAGGTGTGAGCCGCTCGAGCAGTACGCTGGCTACGGGTTGCGCTTGTGGTTAGTTGTGTGCGTTAAGTTAGCCGCTTAGAGCTTGTTGTGTCTAACGGTAAAGACAGTATATTCTTTACGCCGCGTCGCAGAAGCTGAGGCCGACCGAGCCTATGGTGAACATCTAAGGGTCATGTAGCAAACTATTCACACATTCTCAGTTCAACGTACGTTTGATTTGAAATAACTTCCGACAATACATTCTCGCGACATACAGGCGTTTCCCACTAGTTCCACTTCGTGGCCCGAGGAGCGAGAGTGTGGGATGAAAATGGCAAAATGTATCTAGATTTCTGCACAGGATGAGTGTGTTCCCTTAGGAAAACGTGATACTTAATAAGAGAGGGTGGAATGGCTTGAAGGTGTAGCCACTTCCCGTTCGTACTGACCTTTCAAGGTCGATCCTGTAAGATCAATGGTCCTTGCATTAAGAGTAATTACAGACGGAACTGTATGTCGAATTTCCAAATATTATTTACATAGAATATAAATAATAATGGAAACATTGAGTTATTTGTTTTTCTGTGTGTGTAAGATGCAAAACATGAACCGTAACTCACCTTTGGTTTTGCAGGTCCTTCGTGTTTTCTGATGAAGTCCAATTTTTTGGGGGGGAACCAGTTTGATTATGATTCGCGGGGTTGGATGGATGAAGTGACGTAAGTCAAGTTTACGCAGAAGCAAGGATGATGGCCACAAAGGCCTCAAAAAAATGGCATTTTGTTAGAAAACCCAAAGTTTGGATGGATCCCAAAATATGTAGATGACGAAATCCCAAGATAGGCAATGGGCAATAATGCCCCGAGAATAGCAAAAACTGGGGAATGCTCCAGAATAGCAGCCTTGTTAAATGTAGACAAGTCAATTATAAGAAGCTTTCCATTGCTGGGTATATACGTGCAGTTGGAAAATTAAATTAAGAAATGGAATTACTCTGAAAGCTTACAATGAGTTTGCTTACCCGCTATGGAATTAATCGCTCAGCAAGGGCACTGGGGTGAAGGTTTTCTTTTAAAAGATGAAAAAGATGATTTCTGCTTGATCCAAGAAGGCCTCATTTGACCACCGTGCATTCCTATACCGCCACCCAAAAAACCGTGGACGGGCCTTCAAAAAAGGATTGGAAAGGTGGCCGTTCGGCTGCGAACAAGATTAATAATTAACCAAGTACCGCAAAAGGTCCGGTGCCTTCAAACTCGTAAATTTGTCTGCAAATGACTAGTCTACTTATTTTACCTAAAGATAGATACATTAGTAGGATGGGAGAAAGTGCATATGATTAGAAGCATAAATGGAAATAATAATATACATAATTATAACAAATATATATATATTAGTGATGCACCTTTCAGAAATAATATTAGGGTGGAGTCGGGGCTACTGCGACAGCCACCCTTACACCGTAGTTTCCTAAGAGCGAAAAACCATTAAATCGGTTAGATAGGAATGTATATCGCGACAGTAGACTTCGTGCAACGTTAGAGCCGTCTGGCGATCGGAGTGGTCCACTTTTTTCTGAAAGTTTGAGAGTTGAGAAGGGTTTCAGATCTTAGATAGAATATACAAGTGTAGAGCTTTACAGGCGAATAGGTTTAGAGAAGGGAGATTCAGGTACAGCGGCTTCCTTTTTTCCGGACTAGGTTGAGGACATGTGGAGAAGAATCCATAAGCTGATGTAGGGGAAAGTGCTAGGTTAATTGGAGACATAGAGATTGAGTGTGAGCGAGGGGGGCCAAGAGAGAGAAGTAGCATAGGCAGTGGTGGAGGAGACTAAGCCAAGAGAATTAAGTGGGAGAATCTCGGCGAGAAGGAGGAGGAGAAGGCAGATCTGCAAGTTTGAAATCTGTCCTCGGTATTTGTAAAGATATTCCTTCGAAAGAACCAAGGACGATTTAGCATGATTTGACTTTGACGAAGCTACCTCGCGTGGAGTCGAGGAGTATCGGCCTGCAACGATTCGGAGCTCTATGAAAATTAGCGGTTGATAGGAGGAAAAGCGAGGAGAGTTTTTCCACATCCGCCGACGTAGGAAACAGCTGGGTCTCAGCCTGAATGCGTAAGGAGAGGTAGCGAATTGTGCTGATATCTGCAAACTTGGAAACCTTACATTTTATCCTATGGTCTAAATATTGTTATACATGTATGAGAGACAGCACTTGAACCTAAGGAAGTGCGTGGTACGAGACCCGACTACAGAGCGAGATTGTCTCGCTTATTTTCCATTAATTAAATAGCTGTTTCATTGTGTTGTCAATTGATTACTAGTATTTTATTCGATTATTATTATTATTATGTAATAATTATTATCAGTATTACTTAATTATTAATTATTAAGAAGTTGTTATTAGTTATTAATTTTTTATTATTATTGAGTATTATTATTATTATTAGTTATTCATTTTGTTTTTCATTATTATTGATTATTATATTGATTAGATTATTATTATTGAGACTTAAAGGATGCAAAAATTTTTGGACTCGCTAAAGATAATTTCCGGAGGTTGGAACCCCCTGACCCTCCTTGTCTACAGCCTTTTTTTATAGTATAGATATATATATATAATGTATATATATATACGGTATAATAATATATATAATATTAGTTATATATATATATATATATATATATAGTATATATAGTATATCTTAGAGAGAGAGAGAGAGAGAGGAGAGAGAAATATAAAGAGTTTTTTTCAATTAATCGTCTTGATGTCATCCGTCATACGTGCATCGTCATAAAATTTGCTCTAATGCGGGCTCATGCGTCATCAGGTCAAAAATTTCATAATCGTCCCTCATATAATATATATATATATAGGTGATTATATATAGTATATACTATATATATATTATATCTATATATATATATATACTCATAATATAGTAGTATATTATTATATTATATAGTATGTATATGATACTCTATTAGGGATGTACAGAATACCGAAGAAAAGAAGGCCGATACTGATACCGATACTGTATTTTTTAATTTTTTTAGGTGCTGATACTGATACTTTAATTAATATATATAATAATACACAGGTAAATAAGATAGAAACATTTGTGTACCTGCTAGGCACTCAGGATTGCATTCTCCTGTACAACCAATACTTAAGTCATTTATTTTATATTTGGGATTGTATTTAAGTTATATTTATTTTTTATTAAAGTTAAAATAAATATACATAAAAGAAATAATAAAATTGAATATGAAATATTGAGATAACTTTTGTGTTTGAGTGGTTTAATGTCAAAAATATTACGCCATTTTGCCATTTTCCGCAGTAAGTAAATTAACAAAGTTTAGTACTAGCTTACATTGTTTTGAAAACATTATTAATGAGTTTTAAGAAATTTTTTTTAAACTAGCTAGCAATATAAAGGATAAAAACACTAATGAAGAGAAGAGACCTCCTAATCTAAGTCAGCTGAAAAGACCAATAAAAAAACGCTTTAATTATTCAAGCACATTGACATAATAATAATATAATATACTCCTTGTAAGATAAGATGAGATATCAGTGTCAATACTCAAATTCAACAATTCTCAAAATTGTAAAGCAAAAACATTAAGCTTATCACTATTATCTGGTGGAGCAGCCTGTTTCCCTTTTTGGGGGTTTTAACATTCCGCACCTACACTGAAAATACGCTCGCTCTCGACTAATGTGAGGGAGGGACTGATAATATTTGCTTGCAAGCACTGAGAAAAAAAATGGAAACCTTGGCCCATTTTCATTGCCACACATTGAAAGGATGTCTCTTCTGTGAGGGAGCGTTCCATTGTTTTCGTAGCAGCTTCATGAGCTCTCTTTTTCGACCAAATTGATTAGATCATGAATTCGATTCTTGCTCCTTGATGCCTGTCGGTGCTTCAGTTTTTTTTTTCGATGAGGTTTCCTTGGTGTGATGATTCCTTTGAAAGGTGAATGAGATGTCAATGCAATTTCGGCCAGGAACTTATCAAAGGTCTAACAGATAGATCCAAATCCTCATCTTCAGTAGGTTTTATTTGCTGAAAAGCCATCGCGATCTCATTACTGATCAGATGCTGGTTTCCGAGGGGTTGCTGGATAAGGCCAATGCTTCCAACTTCTGGGTGAGGATCGTTTTTTTTGTCATGTGACGCAAGCCTCCTTCGGACTTATGCTGAATTGTAGAAATTGCATTTCTTAGAAGTGGTTCACATACATCGGAGATGCCGATTTTGTAGGGGTTTCAGCTAGCCTGTTAAGGAATTTCTATTAGAAACATTTTATATATTTGACAACTAGATTTATTATTGATGTCTAAAAGTTTCTCATGAATTCTTCACGCCAAAAAGTAGAGAATATTGGCGCATATTTAACTAATGCTGGGATACCCAAAAAAAAATGGCTGATACTATCGGTACATCCCTAATTTTGACAAAGCCAAATTGACAGGATTTTAGTTAGTCATTAAGGTAAAATTGCATGCTATAATTATGACAAACTTCTTAAAACTTGTAGTGTGGTTAGCATATACCTTAAAGTATATTTTTTCTTTTGGTAGTAGCAGAGTTGAATTATACTAATGCAAGATATTGACAAGCTCTAGGATTCTGTGGGTTTTGTATGATCCTGTTACCCCAGTTGACAGAGACAGACTCTATAAGGCCCATGTGACTTCTTACTGTAACTTCTTTTAATGTTTAATGATCCATATGGCTTGCTAAAGATCTAGACAACTGGCCTCAATTTTTCATGTTGTCATTGTCTCCTCAGTTAAAGAATTTTTCAACTTTAACTAGTAATCTTAATGATAATAATCAGTTTATTAATGATGAAATTTTAAATGCTAAATAGTGGTATTTTATTTTTTGATAAGGTCATGAATACCACCAAGCATTTTTTCAATTCACGTGTAATGTAACTAGAGGTGATCCTTATAAAATGGCATAAATTTATTAGATCAAAAAGTTCAAATTTCTTGTTTTTCTAAAGAAATTGAGTTTAAAATCTAATACCAAAAGAGAGGACTACTATATTAGTAGAAATCCTCAATTTATTCCTAGACAAGGAAGGCATTTTAAGATCAAAGGGCAAAAAGAATCTCAAAAATGTAGTCTATAAATATATACATATTTTGATATAATTTTAACAACAACTAAATTAATTATGTTTTCCACTATTTTACCACCTTACTCTTATAATAATACTCTTACCTTACTTACTCTTATCTAATAATAATAATAATAATAATAATAATAATAATAATAATAATAATAATAATAATAGGGCCTAATAATAATAATAATAATAATAAATACTCACAAAAGTTATAATTATAATAGATAATAATAATAATAATAATAATAGGGCTTAATAATAATAATAATAATGATAATAATACTCACAAAAGTTTTACTTGATAATTTGAACACAACTTTGATTTTTAATACAAGTAAAGAAAGTCTTTTTTCTAGTAATTTGATTTCTTAAAAATGCACATGAAAAATGCATTTTCTTTTCTGAAAATAAATTACTTTTGGCAATTAAAACATTATATAGGGCCTATTTTAAGAAACACTGAGCAATATTCAATTGCGAAATATATTGCTATATAGGTATATATTGCACATGTATTATACAGAAGTGATACAAAGTATTCTTTATCTTTGCAAATATCTGTAAAGCAATGTATGCTGGATCACCTTTTCCCTACAACTTGTGAAATAGATGTATACAAGGAGATGGAGCTAATCAGTGTGGAAGCTAGGAATAAAGCTAATAAGATGCTGGGCATAATAAATCGCAATGTTGTTTACAAGAGGCAAGGGAAGTACTAAGTAAGACCTGTATAATGCTATGTATTAGGCCCAGTAATAGAGTATTGCTTCACAAGTTTTGGCCCCTTATTTTAAAGAAAGACTTAGCTATGCTAGAGAGAGCAACGTGCAACGTAGAGCAACAAAGGATAACTTGCTGGGTTGAGGGTAAGTAGTTACATGAGGAGAGGCTGAAAGGAGCTTTAGGAATGTTTTTCTGTAGAAACGGCGATAATTCAGAGGGGGACAATGAATTACACAGTCTACAAAATATTTACTCTATTATAATACAGAGACAATAAATTTTGTTTTCATAGAAGAGCATGGACAGGTGACCAGGGGGCATATAAGAAAATTAGAAGAAGCATGCCATCTTGATATAAGAAGCATGCATTCAGTAATAGGGGTTGTTAATTTTTTGGAAGAATGGGTCTGCCAGATTGGGGAACAAGGTGGGGGTTTGAGTGTGATTGATTCACTATTTAGAAAGGGTTGGATACGTTTATGGATGGGTTTGGGGACTTGTTTAGATATTTAGACGAAGCCAAATTGGGCTGGTTTTTAGTTATAGTAATTATTACATGTTATATAGGCATGTGTGACCATAATTAGTTATATGCATGTGGATGGTTTGGGTAATATATATATATATATATTATATATACTGTATATATCCGATATATGTATGATATAATATATATTATATATTATAGTACTAAGTATATACTAGGTATGTAATGCACTTATCCTATAGAGAAGGAAGTTACAAAAATTGCGGGCGATTATTCGAATGATCGCACAACTCTGCTTGGTGCTCCCCTGCATGTGACGTGTTAGCTAAAACCCCAATAGAAAGAGATAGCGAAAGTTTCCACAAGTTGCTTTCTTTTTATTATCATGTTAATGTTTATATGTTGATTTTTTTATAATTTTTTCTTTTTTTATTCTTTTTTTAAGGGGCTGGAGCCGAAGGGGGGGGCAGAGAGGGGACGAAGTCCCCCG
>JABUQX010062619.1:10000-43540 GCA_015478945.1 Trachelipus rathkii | reverse complement strand
CACCAGTGTATCCTGAAATAGAGAGAGCCAATCTACTCAAATCCATCTGCCAAAATCGTTTAAGACAGAAAAAAAAATTTTCTTCTAGCAAGGGGGACTCTATACAAAAAATAGCATTTGTATAGGAATTTTTGAAAAAAAACACACGTTTTTCAGAGATCTAATTTTTTTTTTTTTGATAAATAAAAATAATATAGATAAAACTTAAACCCCCTTTTCCTTTGTCTTCTCAATTTTCTAATTGGCTAAAAGCGCCATCGCCAGTTGATTCTCCCCCATTTCCCCCCCCCCTCCTTCCTTTTTGCTTTCTGATAAAATTTCTAACAAAGTTTCCAGTTCGCCTATTTCAAAATCACGATTTTTAGTAGTACTTTCTCTGTTTTGTTCAACAAATTTTACATCTCTTAGCATCCAAACTTATATATTCATTTATTAAAAACTCTTTAAAAAGTTACTATTCACGGAATTTTATCAACCTCCGCTTCCCAGTTAGCTTGTTCTTATCATTTTTTTTGGAACACCCCCAACTTCGGGATAAAATCTTCTCCCTCTCCCCCTCCCCTTTCTCCTCTTTTTCGGCTGGCAAAATCCATCCACGAGATTCATTTTTGAAAAAGATTAGATGTCTATCTGTTGTGTTGTTCCTAAACGCTATTATTATAAGATATCCTCTGGTAAGATGTGTTTTTTTTTTTTTTTTGAGTTTTTATATCATTTAAATTTATTTGAGACCTAAATAAATTTTTTTTATAAAAGAGCAATACTGTTTTAAAAATTTTCCCTAGACCTGAAGCCTAGGCCCAGAGGACTAGTTTTTGAAATTTTTATATATTTTATTTTTAGCCATACTAGATTTCAGAAAAAAAACTACTAACGTATTTTTCTTTCTAGTTGGGTTCTTTACATCTGATTTATATTATTATTATTTTTAGGGCAGCTAGCCATGGTGAAAAATGTGAAATCCCCGCTGAATATTATTATTATATTATTATTATTATTATTATTAATATTGTTATTATTAGGGCAGCTAGCCATGGTGAAAAATGTGAAATCACTGCTGAATATTATTATTATTATTGTTAATATTATTAATGTTAATATTAGGGCAGCTAGCTATGGGGAAAAATGTGAAATCCCTGCTGAATATTATTATTATATTATTAATATTATTATTGTTAGTATAGTTATTATTAGGGCTGCTAGCCATGGTGAAAAATGTGAAATCCCTGCTAAATGTTATTTTATTTAAATATCTAAAAAAAAAATTTTGATTCCCTTCCTCACAGCGAATATCATTTTTGTAGCGGGAAATTTTTTTTATTTTAAGTTTTCTTTTTTTGATTTTTTTTAACGCTTCCAAATAAACTTGAAACATTTATTTGGTAGCGATTTTTCGGAGGAAGGCGCACGCCCTACTGACATGTTAGCATTTATTTTTTTATTATAAGTTTTTTTATCTTTTATGCTTCCAAATAAACTTAAAACATTTATTTGGTAGCGATTTTTCGGAGGAAGGCGCATGCCCTACTGACATGATGGTGTTCCATTTTTCTGGGACTCTGAAATATTTAATTTTTATATCTGATAGGGAATTAAATAATGAATTTACGTAAAACCTTAGAGTAATTTTTTTTCTCAAAGGGTTAAAATTTTGATTTATATGATTTGCAGGTGGTTATTTGATTTTCATTTGTAAAGAGGTTTTATGAGGTTTTATAAAAACGGTTTTGGGCTCTGTGTAACAAAGTCAGGCCGTCTGATTTTTTTTGTACTATGCTTAAAATTTTTAGGAGTTTTGAGAAAGGCTGGTTAATTTGTTGCAGGAAGTATTTTCAATTTCTGAATGTTTTTTTTTCTCTTTCAGAAAGTAATTTTAACTTTGAATGTATTTTTTTTCAGGAGGCAATGTTATTAGGTAAATTTCTTTTTGAAGGAAATTTTTATTTCATACATATACCGTATATAATTATCATGGGTTGGATAAAATTATGCTTTTGATTTTTTTTTTATTTTTATGGGAAACTATGAATGTAATCTGGTTGTTTTTTTTTTTCAGGAAATCTTTTTGCTTTTAATTTTTTTAGGTCTATTTGTAACGAAGATCAGTGTTTAGATTTTCTATGAGTGGCGTTGGTTTATTAAAATTTAAATTATTTAATTTCAGGAGTTTTGAAAATTTTGATGATATTTTTATTAATAAATTTTTTTTTCCTCATTTCTAAAGATTTTTCTCATCGTATATGAGAGGGTGTTATGTAAAAAAATTTTGATAAGGCGTTTTAAATGACCGGTATTTTTGGTCCTCGATTTTTATGTATATCCTAGGGTTTTGGTGTATCATTTCATTATTTATAGTTACAAAATTTTGGGTTTTTTATTTTTAGTACCGTAATTTTGGTCCTCGATTTGAGGTATTATATCTGATTTAGGTGTCTCCCTTTCATTTATTATTTAGTATCTGAGTACGAGAATTAGTGAATGTTTTCTGGTCTCTAATTTCATTTCGTGTATTTGTCGATATGTCGATATTTTATAGGGTGCCAGGTTGAAAATTTGTAACGGCATCTGTTATTACTATGGTAACGAAAATCGATTTTTATGATTTTCTCTTGTGGTATACTTATAACTTTCTCAGAAAATTTTGTTTTGAATGTAAAAGACCTTTGTTATTGGATTTTAGTTTTAATCTTAAATCCACCACATTTATATTTAAAAAAATTTTTTATATCTTATGAGCTTTGGGTTTTTCAATATCGAGCAGCGCTATGAATAATTGTAAATAATATATGACTATTTTTTATTTTGTACTTTTTTTAGTGATACCATTTTTTTTTGGTGATTTTGGGTAAGCAATCTATCAGGATAAATAAAACAATATTGGAAAAATTGTGGTTTTCGTTGCACACCTATCTTAAAGGCATCCGATTGAATATTCCCAGCAAGCAGTTTTGGGAAATATTATATATAATATATATATATATATATTATAATATATTATATATATATATATTAATATATATATATATTATAATATATATATTATATATATATATAAATATATATTATATAATATTAATATATATATATATTAATATAGATATATATATTTTAAATAATTAATATATAATATATATATATATATATATAATATTTATAATCTTTTTTTCTTTTCAATCATTTGATAGCTGTTTTATTATCAATAAGAACACAGATATATAAAAAAATAACAATAAATTTTAAGAAAGAATACAATATAATATAAAAGATAAATAACTATTTATTATTTACGAGTGCCTAAAAAATTTATTAGCAATATATAAGATAATATTAATATTAATTAATTCATATATATATATATTAAATATATATATTATATTAATATTAATTATAATATATATATATATATATATTATAATTATAAATAATATACTATTAATGTAATATATATATATTAATATTAATATATATATATTTAGATAATATAATATTAATATTAATATATAAATTAATATTATATTATATAATATATATATATAATATATATATATATATTATATGATATAATATTATAAATATATATATTTATATATATTATAGTTGGGTTTTACATCATAAATTGATTAATTATTAACCTAGTTATTAATATATTTAATATAAAATATAATTAGTTATACTATAGTGATGAAGGTCTATAAATATACAGTCTATAAAATCAATTTAAATATTATTTTTTATATATGGTACCTTAAGGAGGTTGAGAATTATTTTTGGGAAGTTTAATATTAAAAAACAATAAGTTTTAGACTAAAAGTATAATTAGTTATAAACTTAAAATAAAAATATTTCTTTATTATAACCAATAAGAATTCTTAATAAGTAAACTATATTTTCATTTTTTTAAAAAAGGTGCGGAAACTTTTTGCGGAAACTTTTTTTTGATCTGCACGTGCAAGTCCGCTAACTTCCTGACGACTCCGCACCTCCGCTAGTCCGCACCTATTCAGGTAGTCCGCTCGGAGTGGACTAAAGAGCGGAAGTGCCCACCTCTGATATATATATATATATATATTTATATATATAATATATATAGAATATACTATATATTATATTATATATATATATATATAATATAGTATATATATATATAATTATATTAATATATATATCAAAATCAATTTAAAGACGCAAAATGTTATAATCAATATTAATCCTATCATACGCCTGTTGCAAATCAATAAAACCTAAAAACATTTTATTCTTCTTCTCCCATTTTGTCCATCATTTGTTTCAATGTAAAAATTTGATCCACACACATTCTCCACAACTTCTAAATGCACCTTGTTCTTCACCAATAAGTCCTCCAACTCAACGTAATCTTTCAACCAAAATACCAGCATATATCTTCCCTACAACACTCAATAAACTAATTCCCTTATAGTTCCTACAGTTCCCCTTATCTTTATATAAGGGTACTATTACTGATCTCCTCCAATCTCTCAGAACTATACCCTCCATAAACGATTTGTTATACAACTTCCAAATCAACTCAATCAACATCTCCCCTCCATTCTTGATCATTTCAGAAGATTTTCCATTCTTCACTTTCACACCCTACTCATTACCCCCTCTTCCCTACTAATAACGTCATCCCCAAAATTCCTAATTTTTCTTGCACCATCAAACCCACACACTTTCACTATCACCTCTTCATTACTGCTAATATTGCGCAGATTTTGGAAGTGTTCCCTCCAAACTCTTCTAACATCCATTTCATCAGTTACGAAAGCACATTTCCTTTTCATTATTCTATGCAGAGTTGCCATACTCTCATTCTTAACCTTCCACGCATTCTTTCAGAAAAGCTTCCTATTAACTTGTAAATCCCCATTCATCCTTCTTCCAAACTGTTTATTTACCTCATTTTTCCTCCTACGTATGTAACTTTTAGTCTTTCTTTTTCCCTCCTTATATAATTCTAACATTTTTCTTTTGAGACTTCATCATTGGTTTTAGCCCATTCAATCATACCTCTTTTTTACTTTTAACCACTTGCATCATCTTTTCATTCCACCATTCACTGTTGAGATTCTTACTTCCTACTTTAGCACATCCACATATTTCTCTTGCATTACTAACAAGGGCTTCCTTCATTTGTGTCCAGATTTGTTCAGTTTCATCTTGTTCACATTCAACTGATTTATTTGCAAGTGCTCTTAAATACTTTCCTCATTACCTTGTTCACTTAATTTCCCACTCCTTCCTTACCTTAAAACAACATAATGATCTGATAATCCCATCCCCAGACCCATCACTGATTTAACATCCATTACAAACTTCAACATCTTCTTCACCAACACAAAATCAATCATGCTTTTCACTTTGATACCATCTCTTCTTACACCAACTCTAGTATACTTATGAATACTTTGTGTTTGAAGAAAGTTTTACTTACACACATACCCCTTTCCCCACAGAAATCAATCACCCTCCTACCATTCTCATTTTCTCCCGTCACCCCAAATTTACCTGTTATACCATCCCTTTTCTGATCACCTATCCAACCATTTAGATCGCCCAACACAATCAATCTGAAGCTCGTACTCACCTCATCTAAAACATCATTTAGATTATCCCAGAAAGTCGCAATCTCCACAACATCACCCTCAGATGGGCCATATGTTAAAACCACATATACCTTGACCTTTTCAAACTTAAATTTAACCATTAGAATTCTAATACTCACATAAATAAAATCCACCATAGCTCTGTGCCACGTCACTCATCAAAATCGCAATTATTTCTCTCCACCCTCTCATTCCTCTTCACTCCAGCACACACACAGTTTACACAACACCACTCATCTTCACTGTTTCCTTTCATCTTCATTTCAGTCACAGTGAGCAAATCAATTTGCCCTTTCTAAATACATCCATCACCTCTCTCCTTTACATTTATTCCTTTGAAATTCCTTGTACCCAAACGATTCATACAATTTCGCCGAAAGATACAAGACAGCTTACGGCGATCAGGACCATGTCCAAGGCCTGCAATAGCAAACCTAGCAAGAAATAAGTGATAGCAGGCAGCTAATCCAACTATCACTGTCCCTTTGGCAGCCCTCTATGACACACAGAACATACGCTTTGGGCAATTCCTTCTCCCCCACACTTGGGGATATAAAGTAATGTGTGTAAAACGTTGTCTGGAAGAGTGTGTATATAAACGCAAAAGAGAAAGGCGAACCATTGGGCACCAGAATGTCATGGGCAATAACTACACACCATATTCCAAATGGGAGGTACTTCCGTCTCTTCGAGGGCGCTACTCTACCTCTAAAAGTAGTAGTAGTAGTAGTAGTAGTAGTAGTAGTAGTAGTGGTGGTGGTGGTTATTTTGGTGGTTGCGGTGATTTTGGTGGTGTTGATTTTGGTTGATGATGGTGATTTTGGTTGATGATGGTGATTTTGGTGGTGGTGGTGGTGTTGGTGGTCTGATTTTGGTGGTTGAGGTGGTGATTTTGATGGTGGTGGTAATAGTGGTGGTGGTGGTGAGGGTGGTGGTGCTTGTGATTTTATTTGTTGGTGGTGGGTGATGGTGATTTTGGTGGTCATGGTCATTTTGGTGGTGGTGGTGGTGGTAGTGTTGGTGGCGATTTTAGTGGTAATTTTAGTGGTAGTGGTGATTTTGGTGGTAGTGGTGATTTTGGTGGTGGTGGTGATTTTGATTGGTAGTGGTGGTGGTGGTTATTTCATTGGTGATTTTGGTGGTGGTGGTGGTAATTTTGATGGTGGTGAGGATTTTGGTGATAGTGATTTTGGTGGTGGTGGTGATGTTGGTGATTTTGGTGTTGGTGTTGGTGATTCTGGTGAATTTAGTGGTAATGGGGGTAGCTTTTGTGGTGGTGATTTTGGTAGTGGTGGTGGTGGGGGTGATTTTGATGGTGGTGGTAGTGGTGGTGGAGGTGATTTTGGTGGTGGTGGTAGTGTTGGTGGTGGTGGTGGTGGTAGTGTTGGTGGTGATTTTAGTGGTGGTAATGGTGATTTTGGTGGTGGTAATGATGATTTTGGTGGTGGTGGTGGTGATTTTGGTGATTTTTGTGGTAGGGGTGATTTAGGTTGTGGTGGCAGTGTTTGTGATTTTGGTGATGTTAGCAGTGGTGGTGGTCATCGTGGTGATTTTGGTGGTGGGGTATCTTGGTGGTGGTAGTGATTTTGGTGGTGGTTGTGGTGATTTTGGCAGTGGTGGTGATTTTGGTGGGTGGTTGTAGTGATTTTGGTGGTGGTGATGATTTTGGTGGTGTGGTAATATTGGTGGTAAATTTGATTTTGGTGGTGGTGGTGGTGATTTTGGTAATGGTTGTGGTGATTTTGGTGGTGGTGGTGGTGGGGGAGTTTGGTGGTGGTGGTGATTTTGGTTGTTGATGGGTGATGGTGATTTTGGTGGTGGTGGTAGTGGTGATATGGTGATGGTGGTGGTGATGGTGATTTTGGTGGTCATGGTCATTTTGGTGGTGGTGGTGATTTTGTGGTGGTGGTGATGATTTGGGTAGTGGTGGTGATCTTGGTCTTGGTAGTAATTTTGATGGTGATTTTGGTGGTGGTGGTAGTGATTTTGGTGGGGGTGTTTGTGATTTTGGTGGTGGTGGTGATTTTGGTGGTGGTAGTGATTTTGGTGGTGGTTATTGAGATGGTGATTGTGGTGGTGGTGGTGGTGGTGGTGGTGATTTTGGTAGTAGTGTTGGTGGTGATTTTGGTAGTAGTGTTGGTGGTGATTTTGGTAGTGGTGGTGATTTAGGTGGTAGTGGTGGTGATTTTGGTGGTGGTAGTGATTTTGGTGGTGGTGATTTTGGTTGGTGGTGGTGATTTTGGGTGGTGGTGGTGATTTTGGTGGTGGTGATTTTGGTTGGAAGTGGTGGTGGTGGTCATTTTGATGATGATGATGATGATATTTTATTATTATTATTATTATTATTATTATTATTATTATTATTATTATTATTATTATTATTAATTAATGTTTGTGTGTTTGAAATTTTGAGAAAAGAAAACGATTAAAAACAAATATTAACATAATATATGCTAATTTGGAAATATCTTCTAAAAGTAATGGCAAATGTATTCAAAAATTGTGCAAAGTATTGAACCAGACAAAATGGTATTTAAGATAATTTAAAGCTTACTTCTTTGTCTTCTCGTTTTATGTTCTCGAGTGATAGTTTCTGAGCAGCAATACCATAAGGACGTCGATAATTTTGAACAGATCCTCTTTTCATATTTTCAGGAAGCATTTTTCCTACTCTAACTATGTAAGCAACTATAAAAATTTCACTTGTCAAATCCTTGGCACCAAGATCCTAGATTAATAAAATGAAATCAGATCCTTAACGCAATTTCATAAATATACCTTATATTACAATTATTAAATTACATACCATAAATATTGTACAGTTACTATTCACTCTATGAACATAGTTGTAAAAGCCTTCCTTTGGTTGTTTTACAAAAAATCTTTCACTGAAAAGATAAAAAAAAATTACTAGTTAAAACAAGAGTGATGAACTGTTTGGTGGGTATTAACTAAATTACAAATTTAAAGTATAGCATATATTATAAGAAGCTCATTGTTATAAAATATTTACACTATATGCATTAAGAAATCACTTTTAATTCTAGGTATTTCCCCAAGAAAATTCATGAATGTGTCAGTAAAAATCACTAAAAATATGAGGATAAAAATACAAAATGTGATACAAGTCTTGAAGAGTTATAAGCAAGTTTACTTATGAACAAACTCATTATTATCTTTAAAAAAAAAATCACATCACCTTGATCATTCATGTGTCTTACAAGCTTCCAAAATATATTTAACATTAGTCTTAAATGAATTATTAAAATAAAAGATGTAACAAAACATCAGGTTTTTAGGAAGAACTTAACAATAACCAAAATGACCAAGAGTAAATCTAAGCATTTTTTTTAATAGTTTTGGGAGATATAACCTTCAACCCATTATCAGGACTTGTAGTATGATGAAAAACTAATTCAAAATTATAAAAAAAAAAAAAAAAAATCAAAGGCACATTCAAGTGACAGTCAATAATACTGTAGTATTATTATAACATTTTCCAAATGTGAATTATCATGTAAAAGCTTATGAAGCCAAATAATTGAAGATTTAAGTGAATAGAGAGAGATCATGGTCTAAAATGCAGAGTATAAATTTTAAATTTTTAACATTTGAATCCTGAGTACGATCATGGGGTGACGAAGCAAAATTGGCAGAAAAAGGAGGATAATAAAGGTGGTTCAAAATTTGATAGGAAATGCTCTTATGTTCAGCAATGCAAATGGAGAGACTGAGTCATCTTTCCTACATAGGTGGCAATACAGATATATGATGATCATAGAAATAGGTAACATTTGGGAGCTTTTCTTTAGATCTGAAAATTTTTCAAATTTTGCTTCATTCGAAAAAAAACTAATTTCAAATAAACTGAGAGCATTTTTTTAAGTCCAGCATTTGATTTCATAGGTCATTCTTCCAATGAAAGATAACTTCATAAAGATATTTATACAGGAACAGTTAATTCAATGGAAAATATCAGGCTGAATTTTGAGAAGAGTATTTTTCAAAGTTCATAATCAGCTACAAAGCCTAGAACTTCATTCTTCAGAAACATCTTTAAGAAGTCAAACTCATTAGAAAAGGAAATGTAAGAAACAATTTTGCAAGTCCTATCAAAAAGCTCTTAAATCAAATTATCTTTGGGACCAGCATGCACAATGTAATAATATTAATGGGAAACTATATACTACAAAGGAAATAAAGTCTTCTGTTTCTTAAAAGTATGCAAACATTTCGGAAAAAGTTTTATGTTTTCAAAATTAGAATAATAGTGTTCTTTTTATCCAATTTAAATTGAAAATGGAAAAAGTGGTTTCCTAGAGCGGATGCATTTGGAAGCATTTTCACTATCTTTTATTCAGTGGTCTGTATGATTTTGCTGTTCAAAGGTGAAAAAAATTTTTACTCCCTCATCTTTTTACTCTACTCCATCTGAATGTCATAAAAATTCCTAGTGCTCCTTTTTCTACTGATCTTCTTTTAATGATCATATTACTTCTTTTTCTAAACAAGATTCTAAGAGGATGGGTGTTCTTCAGAATTTCATCACATCAACCCATTTTGCTTTCTCTCTACAGTGGTGCAATTCGTTCCTATATGGAGTATGTCTCACACATCTGGAATGGTTCCACTCATACAGCTCTCCTTGAAAAGGCGGAGTATAGGTTTTTTTTACTTGCCAATTCTCCTACTCTCACTAATTCTCTCCAATCTCATTCCAGCCATCGAATTGATCAATAACTATATACTATTCCTATTTCAATGTACACTGCTCTTCCAAGAATATTATGACCATCTAAAACAATTGATGACCAAATATGTATATTTCATATTAATCAGGGCCTTAACACCATCATCTTAGAAAAGAAAGGTCATTAAGAATGATTTAAAACAGGCTACCATATTTGAGCCAATTCCGGACTTTTCAGTCTCTGACATCCCTAAAATGATGGATAAAATAGCTAATTATACAAAAGGGGTCAATTTTTCATCACGTGTGTATCTGATCATATCCGCGGTGAAGAATTTGTACATACACAACCAAGAGCGTATCCTCCGAGTTGGGGCCCAAATTATAAAAAAATTACCTAAAAAAATTATCCACAGATGAAACTGTATGTTATGAGAAAACATTCCATCAATAGTTTTATGAAATTTGAAGACCTGGCGTACTCAAAATTTAAATGGGAAGATGAATATTGTCTTAATGGTAATAATGTGCTGAATTATTTTTACTATTTCGACCAGACCAGTATGGAGTATGAATTCACTCCTCATGGTCAATATCTGAAAAAAAAGCTCTTCCTACATTCTTCATTAATATATGATGGCCTACATGTTTCTGGGTCAAATCATGAGGAAATATCTAAAATGCTTTATTATAGAGAAATCTAGAAATCTCCCACAAACGCCCAGATTACTCAATCAACCCCTGAAGATGAATGATCAGATGCCACCATACTGGAAAGAACACATATAAGTGAAGAGCGGGATAGAATTTTAACATCTAGCATTAGTTCTGCCCAGGCTTCAACTTCTTAAACATCCACCGAAATGGAACTCCCGTTAGGTACCGCTCCCTTGATGAGTTCCACACAATCTGAGATTATAACCAGGCTATCCCCCCCCCGGTAGTACCAACATCCAACATATCTCAGATGGTAGATCAACGGGAGTATACCACATCATTATTGACCCCACAGCAGTTTCTTCCTCAGGAAAATGTAAGACCTTACACCCAATGTTGACCTCAGTTTTCCTAATTGTTCGAGTTGAGAATAGGCCAAATGGTCTACTAAATGAGTTCCATGATAAGGTTTTGCGATCTAGCATGCGGATGGTCACCGAGAGAGTTGCCTATATGGACATGTCTAACTCCCAAAGGTTCTTCAGGAAGTTCGAGAGAGCTGCCTATATGGACATATCTAACTCCCAAAGATACGAGTTCTTCAGGAAGCTCAGGAAGGTAGTAGAAGATGAAAAAAGCATCTTCAATATGGTTCATATGCACCACAGAAGAAATTGATGGAGATCCACTTTCAGCATTCTCAAAAATGCCTCTGTAAATAGTAATGATAACAACTCTTTAGTTTTCAGCAATCTTAAATAATGCATCTGTATGTAGAAATGATCTTAAAATTTTGTGGAATGAGCAAACAGCGACCCAGCCTTACTTAACACCACAATCAGTGGTGATGAGTCATTGGTTTACAGATACGACCCGGAAACCAAATTACAATCATCACGATGGAAATAGTCAACATCACCGAGATCAAAAAAGAACAGCAGATTCGCAGAAAATATAAAGTTAAGTTGGTTGTTTTCTTAGACTGTCATTGGGTGGCGCATCATGAGTATGCATCAGAAGCCTAAAACATTAGCAAAGACTATAGTATGGAGGTCCTGTCGTCCTCGTGTGGCTGTGCGCCCCAAATAATCTTACCTGGATGGAGGGAGGCGAAAAGCTGGCAGCTACATCCACACAATGCGAAAGCCAATTCTTTTCAATTTACTTTTTAAACTTTCTTGGCCAAGCACACCACTCCACTGTTTCGTCATGCCCACTACTCACTCCTGACAATACTTTTGGATTTACACAAGTTGAAAACGCCACTGAAAGAAAATCAATTTCAGTACGCGAGAAGACATTATCAGAAGCGCAATAGCCCAACTGAACTCTATTCCCAAAGAGAACTTCCGAAAATGCTTTAAACAACGGCAGCACCATTTTGAGAAGTGTGTACAGTCCCAATGTGAATACTTTGAAGAAGATTAGGATAACAAATCTCTATGTGAATATTTGAATAACTCGCTGCCAAAGGTCAGACACTTGTTGAATGGACCTTGTATTAGAGGTGTACCGGAATTCCGGTCTAGCCGGAATTTGAATTTTTTTTCCGGTTTCGATTCTGGCTGGAACTGGAATTATTAATCTACTGCTGAGAAAAAATTTGTTGGAAGGGGTTTATTTTACATAACCCATAGCCCATCTTAACAAAATATAATAGCAGCCTTATGTAGCATTCATACAGCATTCATATATTACACACCAAGTTTTATTTAAATAATGTTTACTCAAATACCTCAAAATATAGGATTACAAGATATTCTCATTAAATTCAAATTTAATTTC
This sequence comes from Trachelipus rathkii, assembly GCA_015478945.1. Taxonomy (NCBI): domain Eukaryota; kingdom Metazoa; phylum Arthropoda; class Malacostraca; order Isopoda; family Trachelipodidae; genus Trachelipus; species Trachelipus rathkii. Next base: position 30,784 of record JABUQX010062619.1, on the reverse strand, counting down.
CAAATATATATATATATATATATATATATATATATATATATATATATATATATATATATTATATATATTATATATATATATATATATATATTATATATATATATTAATATATAATATATATAAATATATATATATATATATATATATACTAAATATATATATATATATATATAATATATATATATATTATATTATATATATATATATATAGTATATATCTTATATATATATATATCAGTGATGGCCGATCCGGCAAATTTTGGATTCGAATCCGAATCCGTATCCGTGTGTGTGGAAATGTTTCGATCCGAATCCGAATCCGAAATCCAGCATTGTGTTATAATCTAAATCCGATCCCATGATGTGTGTAAGAATTCTCGAATCCGAATCGAATTCGAATCCATGTAAAAATCTTGATTCCGAATCCAGATCGAATCCGAAGCTGAATTCCGAATCCGGATTCGAATCCTTCCAAGGATTTTTTACAAAAATTAAATACATCAAAGGAAATTTTTCAGAAATTTACTTTTCAAAAGATTTTTGTAGAATATAAAAAAAAATTGTTTTTTTCACTTTTGATTTTTTCTTTTACGTTTTTGAATAGTATAATTATTATTTCATGTTAATAACATAATTTCTGATAAGATTATTAATTTATGTTATGCTATATAATATATATATATATCATATATATATAATATATATAACCAAACTCACCGACCAATATATATATTATATATATTATAATATATATTTATATATAATTATATATATATATATATATTATAATATATATATATATATATATATATGGGCGTCGTCAGGGGGTGCAGGGGGGGGCAAAGCTGCCCCCCTAAGTAGTGTTTATTTCTTGCGATACAGAGAGTTTTGGAGTACAACATTACATCATATGGGTTCATTTCCTACGTACTAAAGGGAAACAAGCTATAATATATTCAAAGGAAGGTCAGTTTGTGTAATTTTTCTATACTCTTTTAACGTTCAGTTAAAATTGTAGTATCGTTAATTCGCACTAACTAGATCCAAGACTTCTTAATTAGGCCTTGCCTACTTTTGCATTAAGAATAATAATAATAATATAATATATATAATAGTATATATATATATATATATATTATATATAATAATATTATACATATATATAATATATATATAATATATATACCCCTATATTATATATATATAAATATAAATATATATATATATAGGCCAAGCCTCTAGAAGGCCACAATCCATATCTCAAAACTACAATAGCTACAGGAAAAGGAATAATGTTTGGAATCCTGGGCTTAAAATTTTAGTGAGGAAAATGTAAAAAAAAAAAAAAGCTAATAGGCTATTGGGTACTACAATACCTACAAGGAAAAGGAATACATTTGGAATCCTTCTAATATTTTAGTTAGGACAAATGTAAAAAAAATAAAATAAAAAAAATCCTATTTTTTTTAGGAAAGCTCGAGCCGGCGGGGGACGATTATTTATATCATAATATATATAATATATATATATATATAATATATATATATATACTATATATAATATATCTATATATATATACTATATTATTTGTAAAGGTATTACACCCCAATTTTTAGGGGCTCGAGCCGACGCGGGAACACAGGGGGGCGGAGGAACCCCGTGACACCCAAATACCAAAGAGCGGGGGTACCGGAGAACCCTCCCCGAGGGGGGGGGAAATAGTCCTATACGTCGTTCCCCGGAAGCCGAGAGACCCCGATTCCGGCCATCGGTGCGGTATACCATTGGGATATTCTTTAGTTAAAAAAATTTAACCTGTACTAAAAGTCTATTTATTTAACGGTACCTATAAAAGGTCTTACAATAGTGACTTTCTCCTCATATTACCATAATTTTTATAACAAATTTTTTTTTTTTACAGTTTCCTAACTATAATTTACCAGGATTCCAAAAATGTATTTCTTTGCCCTGGTAGCTATTGTAGTATTTTAGATATGACTTTTTTTTCTTAACTAAAATTTTACTCAGCATTCCAACAAATTCCTTTTGCCGATAGCTGTTGTAGTTTTTAGATATGGCTTGTGGCTCTTCTAGAGGCTGACCATAATACTATATATATATATATATATATATATATATATATACTATATAACTTATATATATATATATATATATATATATAATCATATATATATATATATTATATAGTTTATATCATATATATATATCATAATATATATATATATAATATATATATACAACACAAGTGCAACAGAGTGTTTAAGGAGCCCTTTGTATGAATGATGCAAGCCATTAGAAACCCCTTTCCATTCAGGAGTACCGCCAACAGGAAAAAGCGCTTTTTCAGTTGCATTCGCGCGCATGTAAGTCGTCATTCATCCTGGCTATGATATTGATCGCGAAGTACTCTGCGATTTAGAGCCAGTTGTAAATGCTCCCAATTCAAAACCTTGAATATCGTCTAAACCTCGCAGCACATTAAACACATTGTGGAAATGATTAGGACTTAGGAGCCATCGGAAGGACGAAGAAAAACAAATCACCGAAATGAGAAAGAACAGCGGATCAAATCGCCGAGCAACTGGGACTTTATATGAATATACCACGAATGTTGGTAGCAGCATCACTGTGCAGCACCGCAGCAACCTTCCAGCAACAAATTCCACGGAGTTCTGGAGAGGATCCTTAATAATTCCGTATTTGGATTCTATAACCTCTTTCTTTGGAATTGCGGGTTTCTACGAAAATACACCTGCTTATGCATTAACAAATCTAAATCCTTTCCACATGCTACTCATAAAAATCGATGAGTTAAAAAGGAAAAGACAGCTTCATGTTTATAGTTTTTACACTTAGAAGCATAGAAGAAGAGCTAGAACTTTGTAAAAATTTGGAAGGACAAGAAACTTGAGTAGTGAAACTAAAAGATCTTGTTTTCTCACAAGTCTGAAACGGTGTCTGAACCTTTCTTTCCATCGACGAAAAAGGCTTGGATGATACTACTCGCTCAGCCATGCACCCACCCAGTCACAGTAGATTCTCTTTAGGCACTCTGGAAGGATCAAGAACTTGGCTTCTAAGTTACTATGGAAGATGACAGGTTAAACGGGCTGGCTATGATCAGTGTGCACAGAAAATTTGTTTGACAATTTTGATTATTTTATTCAAACAGTACATTGATAAATTTGCCTTAAACCCAAGGAAATTACTTTTTTAAATATCAATTTGCAACTGCTCTATCATTGCATATTTTATTTGACATATTGTAGTGTGTTTGACATCTATTGTTTAATAAAAGACCCTATTTTTAAATTTAATCATTTTAATATGCATGATAGCCTTTCTAGTTTTAAGTTTTCTTTTGCCGACATGTTATCTATTATAATATATATATAATTATACTCATACTATAAACCATCATGTTATATGGGATTACTTAAATATTAAGAAGAAGAGGATTACTTAGCAAACCCAATCATAACGACTACCCAACTATACATATACATATAAAATATATAACTAATAATTAACAAACAACATACATACATATAAAATATAATAATATATATATATATAACACCTATATAACACTCACAACCATACTCACTATACATATATATATATATGAGCTCCATAAAATTTAAGCTTGCCCCCCTAGCTTGGAAGGCTGCGGACCGCATATATATATATATAATATATAATATTATATATATATATAATATATATATATAATATTTATATATATATATATTATAATATATATAATATATATATATATATATATAATATATATATATATATATATAATATTATATATGTTAGCTTCCATATTAAAGTTAATTTGGTTTAAGTTTAACTGATATAAATTGAAATTATTAATTCTTTAAGTTGCCTTTTTATAAAGTTTTCGATAAGTTACTTACTCAATATTGCAAATTTATTAACTATTTCATAATTAACATAGCAACTTCTATTAAAAAATTAAAATTAATTTTTTTTAAAGGGAGGTGCAACTATTTATTTTCAGTGCCCAAATCCCCCCACCACAAAATGGACATAAAATTCGGAATTATAAGCCAATTTTGACCCTTATATAAACACCAAACTGTGGCTTTTTTTGCCCTAAAACGTTGTTTTCTGGTGTTTTTTCTGTGTTCTGTAGTCATTCTTTCAGGATTTTCAATATTTCGAAACTCATGTTTGACATTTTTAGGATCAACTCCCAGAATTTTTTTCGAAATGAATTTCAACTATGAAATATGCATAGATGGGTCCATAATCTACCAAAGTCACGAAGTACCTTTTCGATTTTTGATTTTGTGCTCAGCGTTGTCCAATTTCAAAAACCACTTTTTTTTGGATTTTAAAATGAAAATTGCTATAATTTTTTTCCTGTTCGAGCGAAAGTTTGATAAAATTTTCAAGAGCTTCCTAAGTTCAAGTGAGAGATATGCAATATTTTCACTTAGATAATTTTTTTGTATATGTATTAAGTTTTGGATTTGTTTTTTGGAACAAAATTATTCAAAAAAAAAATTTTGATATGTTATGAAAAAAAACTCCTTGGTAAAAATAACGGTTAACTAAGTTAAAAAGTATGGGTCATGACAGATTATACAATCCCTTAAAAATCCGATGTTGAATGGGGCAGGTAGGAATAAAAATGCATCTCAATATTTCACTTTTCAAACGTTTGAATTTTTCGGGAAGTGAAAAATTGATATATTAATTTCTACTCATAGCGATCAACATCAAATTATTTAGGGCAATTACTAACTTGGATATTTATCTTTTTTTCTTTATATTATTTTTTTGTATACTCAAAAAAAATTTTTTAAAAATTTCCCAAAAAATTTATTTTTGAAACAATTCAAAACCATGAACAAATCCAAAGCTAATGCATAAACAAAGAAATTATTAGTAAAGTAATACACCAATACTAGATATATATATGCCGCTACCAAAAATTTCATCACTTCGCCCAAACAAGAAAACATTATCGCAATTTATTATTTCAAAATCTATAAAAAGCTACTAAAAATTGGACAACGCAGAGCACAAAAACTTAAAAAAATCGAAAATGATTTAAGTCTTTGCAGGTAATTGTCCCATATATGCATACCTCAAGTTTTGAATTCATTTCAAGAAAAAAGAATGGTTCATACGAAAAATGACAAAACATGGGTTTTGAAAAAACTAAATATTCTGAAAGAATTGTCTACAAGAGAAAAACACCAAAAAAAAACAACGTTTAGAGTTCAAAAAATCTACATTTGTGTTTATAGGTTCAAAATCGGCTGATTAATCCAAAATTTTAATGTCCATTTTTAGGGGGGTGAAAATTTGGGCGTGCCCTAGCCCAATAATGGACCCTGTCCTTATTAACATATTCTCTATAAATTATTAGTTTTTTCAATGTTTCAGGAGTAACTATTTCTTCTATGATAACGTTATGATTAGCCAAAAATAATAGAAATATGCATCTTGATTGGCTTCTACAGCACTCCTGTGGTTGGCTCCTAATAGTGCTTACAATTTTATTTAAAAACTTTAGATTTTTTCTATCCCTTTTTCGATGAGTCTTTTAACATCCTGTAGAAATAAAGAAACAGACTTCGATTCGAATCCGGATTCGGAATCGAGCTCTGAATTGAATTCCGTATGTGTAAAAATTGCTCGCAATCACAACTCCGAAATCCGAGGGCCAGCACCTTGGATTCGAACCCGAATCCGAATCCGTGCTGTGTGGAAAGGCTCGAATCCGAATCGAATCCGAATCCAGCACCCTCGGATTCGAATCCGAATCCGAATTCGGATTCGAGAGCTCGAATCCGAATTCGAATCCGATCCGGATTCGGATTCGCCATCACTGATAATATATATATATTATTATATATATATATTATATATATATATATATATATATATATATAGTAATATATATATCATAATATAACTACTACCCAACGTAGCTCAGATTAGGTTAGGAATATTTATTTAAACCACAACACCTTTTCAGAATCTTTAATTATCTAGATCCTCCATCGTCCTTTAAGTTTTCTTTGAAAATTTAATAATTTATTTTGTTAAAAAATTTCGAGACGTAGACGGTACAAGTTAGTTGTGAAGAATTGGGATGTAGATATAATAAACTACTTATAATTGTTTGAATAATGTTATTCAAAATAATAATAATAAAAAAATAAAAAAGAACTAAAGGAATAAATAAAAAAATATATTACAAATTATTCACAAAAAAATCTTAAAGCTCAGAAAACATTAGAGTTTGTATTGGTTTGACTAGCGTCTATAACTGTAAAGAATTTTCCTAAATTTAGGGTACTGATAATTTTTTTTTACCCTGATCCGGCTCCTGCTCTGGCTCCGGCTACGGCTCCGGCTCCGGCTCCGGCTCCAGAACCCAGGTAATGATAACTATAGTATGAGAGCAAAAATAAACTAGTAACGCAATAGTATCTATAATAATTTATATATATAAAATATATTGGATATATTAAACTAACATCAAAAGAACAAAAGCTTCATAATTCATTGTTTTGTTTTATGTATTAAAAATAATAATAATTTCTTTTAAGGTAAGAAGGAAAAATATTTTATAGAATTTCATTCTGAATTGAAAAATAAGCAATGAAATTAAAATTACAAAGCAAATATATAAGGCCATTCAGCCGTGCGCACATAAACCATTTTACATACCGGCAAATATTTAAAATTAATTTCAAGCAAGAACCTTCATTCCTCTCATACAATAAATTGAGCACCAAAAGTGAAAACTCATCACAGCTTTTGATAGTATCATTAACGCATTCCACCTGCTATACTGCCCACATATTAATTACGAATTTGCGCAAGAAATAGCCTACATGTTTCTGGTTGGCAACATTTTAATATATATAAGATGGGGAAAAAAATATCCGATTATCTGTTTTAATTGCTATATCTAATATCTCAGTCAGACAAAACTACCTGTTGACATCGTATTATTCTGTTAATAAATTGTAAGGAAAACGCCGCAGTGTTAATTCGTTCTTATTCCAAGCAATGCTGCGGAATTTATAATGAATCATGTCTTATCTAAATCTATCTTTTTAGTTTAGAAACACGAATGTTTTCCACTAGATGACTAAATGAAAAAATACTTTCCGGTTATATAAAACCAATATATATTAGAAACTATTCACCTAAAAAACGTCAATTTACAGACACCTAACTACTTAATAAATTCGCCTTTTCTTGCTTTTGAAAATTGCATTTCAATGAAACACATTATTTTTTCAAAGCTGACATACCGTTTAAAACTCAATTTTAAGACATTACAACATAATTCAAAATGTTTGTTGAAATTAGCGGATAATAACAGCAAATCGTACTTTTCAAGCGAGTCTTAAACTTCTGCTAATGGGACACCCCATACAGCAACAAGCCGCCTAACCTTTTCGAAAATCATCATGAAGTGTCACACAATCGGTTATATATTATTATTGTGGGTTATTTCGCTTGAAAATAAACAGGGTTTGATAAAAATGAAAGAGAAAAGGACTGTATACTAATTACGTACAAAGAAGTATATTCATTGCTGAATAATTTCATTTATTAAAAAAATCGTTCAAATAGTGTGTAAGACACTCGAATCAAACCAACATAAACTAAATTCTCTTTCTGGCTGAGAATGCATTCAATGAAGAGACAGTTATTTTCAGAAATGGCGTGAAGAATACCGTAAAAACTCATAATTTTTAAGATTTGGACCAAATGAATTTCAATGTTGAAATTAGGGGAAAAATCGTGAAATTTTGAACACAACAAAGTAGTTTCTAATTTGATTCTGTTATCACCTCGTCGCACGACGTAAATGGTGTTAAACATGTCCAAGCGTAAGCTGAAGGTAGGATATATCCGTAATAGTCATGTCGTATATGTTAAATTTTTATTAAAACAGTGCTTTTAATAGTTAGTTTCCATGAAATAATTTCCACAGAAATATATTTAAAAAAAACCAACAATATTGACATAATTTTCTCAATTGAAAAATAACGCTTTCAATTTGAAGACACCCTAAATAAACAATGATTATATAACAAATTTACGCTTTTTGAAATTGCATTTCAATTGGAAAGCACGATTTATTTTTTCAAATGCCTTGCGAAAAATAACCGTTAAAAATCAATTTTCTAAGATTTGACCAAGTAATTCAAGAATGTTGGAAATTAGGGAAAAATCGTACTTTTAAGAGTTCTAAATTGTGTAATTGGAAAATTGAGAAAACTCAATTTTAAGACACCTAAACATATTAATAAATTCTCTTGTTCATGCTTTTTTTTGAAATTGCACTTTAATGAAACACATTATTTTGTATATCAATAATCCTATGATTGAAAAACCGTTAAAAAACTCATTTTAAGATTTACCAATAATTTCATCAAATGTTGAAATTTAAAGGAAAAACGTACTTTTAAGAGTTCTTAAATATCCGGTCTACTTTGTGAAAATCAATATAACGAAAAATTCAAAACTATAATTTAGAAAGTTAAAATTTTATTAAAACAAGAGGTTTCATCACTACATATTAATTGTAAATGGGGATATATAAAAACATATATTATAATTTATTAAATAGAACATTCAATTTAAAGTTATTTCATAATGATCTGGTAAAAATAATAATAAATTCGCTTCTTCTTTTGAAATATAATTAAAAAGAACACTATCTATTTTTTCAAATGCGAAAAATCCACGTTAATAACAGGACGTCAATTTTCTACAAGCAATGTATCAAGATGAGTATCCATCAGGTTGCCAAAATACAGTTATTCAAATAATAAGTATTAATGGTGAACAACAAATTTCGAGTTGGGAAAACTATGTAAACTTAATAGTCTAAATTTAATAAATAAAGTCGTTCGGATAAATAATTCAAACAACAGGAGGTGAGAGAAATGTGGGAATGTCATAACGTTACCAGTACCAGCGAAAAGAAATGTCCTACTGACGGAAAACGTATGCGTTAACAACCCTTATAGGTAATGAGATTCTTTCTTTCAACCAATCAGCAAGAAAGTAACAAGAATACAACGCCGAACGAACCATATCAGTTCCAAAGGGTATATATTCTCTCGTAGATCAACTCAAACAACAACATACAAAAAACAACAAACAACAATTAAACATAGTACAAAAATACAGTCTTAGTAATATAACCGGACCAACTGTAAAATATAAATGCTAATCGAACATTTGTTTATTATTAACAACACAAGTTACATAAAGCTAACAGTGTAGCTATTATCCATCGAACTAAAGCAAATATATGTACATAAATCAAAATTCTAAAACACAACCTATAACGTCATAGAATAAATTCAATACTTACGCGATTTGTGGAGTGTTTATTAACAAAGTCCATACTTTAACTAAGCAGCTAAAAAAGTAACCTTAGCCACACGGCTACAAAACAGTATGACCTATTCACACTTTTATACAAGCATTTATACCTACAACATATTCAATGATATTGTATAAGTTATACATTAAACAAACTGTTTTACGTAGAGCAAATTAGGTATCATTTACGCTAAACATAAGCGCAAAATGAGTTCTTTATATAGCGTAATCCATACGAAATTATATTCATAACAATATTTAATATCGTTTGTTTTATAAAATAGACAATCATCATTTTGAATCTAAAGAAAATAATAAATGAATTACAACTGACAATCATACTAATATCACTTTAACGTCGCGGAATTAAAGTGTTTACTACTTATTTAACAAGGTGAGACTCCAACACACTTAAAACACCTTGTAAGCATATTCAGTAAACTAACATGAAATTGACCAATACCCAAACGTAATATACTTTTATTATTTCACCTACTATTTTAACCATAGCATATCGTGCTAAATATTAACGTCTCTTAATGTTTACAATTACAATAGTAATATTAACAAGAGGATTTATCATTAATCACATACCTTCTTTTCTCACTACACCCCAACTCAATCTCCTTTCCACACGCACTCTCTCACGTGTCCAATTCAATACAATACAGAACCAAACTCGAATAATGAATGAAACCATAAAGTTTTACACCAAACATTACAGACAAAAAATAGTTTGTTATATTTACTATACATGCGAATATATGCGAATTAACTATAACAATAGTTTTGCACCAATAAAAGGCTAGAAGCATATCAATAAGCAAAACGAACTTAAGGAATATAATACTTGTTAACAAAGCAAAACGTTATTACATTACCTTCGCGTCTATAATATGAATATCGAGAGCTAACATCCTGAAAATTTCCCTAACTTATCAAAGGTAAAGTAGCTAATAGGTCATACAATACGCGAATTGTTCCACTATTTGTCGTCCGTAAAATATTTCAGCAAACAGGGTAAAGCCGGCAATCATCTAAACGAGAATAACCTTAACAAAAAGTAAGAGCCAATCTATCAAAAGATTACAAACTATCTAGAGATTTTACTGTATGAAGATTGGAACCCATCTTCATCCGCTATAAATTTATTTTATAGTGTACACTCTTTCAATTGAAGCATCATAGACATAGTATATTGACCTTACTGAACAATAAACTACATAGAAATTCAGAACAAGAATTAATTTATACTAGGGCAAACCTACATTACCCAACAAAAACTAACCGTAGGCGTCACGTCTTTCTATAAATCAATTCATCGTCAGTTAATCAACACAGTAATAATACTTAATCAAGAAAACTCATCATTTCTCTAACTAATATCAGTGTATTTTCACAATTGTCATATTAATATTTAAACATACGTACCTATACTTACGAATAAAACAGAGTTTTTCTTTAATCTAACAGTACTAAAGCAACACATAACCTTCCGAGATGAAAAACATGGGATGCGCCTTTTTAATCACACTAACGAGCTTTCAGGAAAACGGATAACATGAAATATTTTTATCCTTACCCTATTTTAGACCCGCCCCCCTTTCAGAAATATTCAATTTCAAAAATTTTAAATTTATCCAAAAACTTAATCATACAGAGGCGATTTGATAGCACTGTAAGCACTGTAAGCACTACTTGGAGATCACCCCAGAGAGATGCACGAAGACCCATCTCGGGGTACCCTGAAGGGGGGTGTAAGCGGTTACATAAGGGCACAGCCCATAGGGCTGTCCCCTTACCGCTTACTACCCCCTTACAGCGTACCCGCGACGGGCCCCCGTGCATCTCCCGGTGTTTTTAGGTCGCATCTCCTGATAGATGACTCTGAACGCTATCAAATCGCCTCTGTATGATGGGCTGTTGCCTAAACTGACCAGGTTTTGAATGAATATGTTTCTGGATACTGTGTCGATAAAATAGGGTAAGGATAAAAATATTTCATGTTACCTCCTGAAAGCGTTAGGTGTTACAAGGGGCGCATCCCCATGGGTTTTCTCTCGGAAGGTTAGGTGTTGCTTTAGATACTCTTGATTAATGAAAACTGTTTATTCGTAAGTTAGGTACGTTATGTTAAATATTACTATGACAATGTGAAAATAACACTGATTTGTTAGAGAAATGATGAGTTTTGTAAAGTATTACTACTTTGTTAACTGACGATGATGTGTTAGAAACGTGAGCCTAGGTTAAGTTTTTGTTGTGTAATAGTTAGGTTTGCCCTAGGAATCTTTTAGCTAATGTATACTATGTTTATACATTGGTCCAATTGATAGTTTTATACTCAAAACGGAAGTGACACTTTGTATGAAAGAATGGGATGTTAATTCATAACGTCACGATGTCGTGTATCATTTGATAGAATATTGGTCACTTGTTAAGGGATTTAGTTAGAGATGCGGCTGTTACCTGTTGCTGAATTATGCGAGAACAATAAGTAGGATGAACATAATCGAGTATTGAGTATAATGGAACCTTTCATTAGCTACTTTTACCTTGATAAGGTAGGGAATTTTTTCAGGATTGTTAGCCTGGTATGTATTCATACCGCTCTAGTGTATGTTAAGTTTGCCCTTTGTACCATTATATTTTTAGTTTCGTTATGATATGTTAGCTTTATTAGAGTTGCTAATAGCTTGTGGGTTTGTGTTAAGCATATATTTCGATGCGTTAGTATATAAAGAACTCTATTTTTGTAGTTTATGTTTGGGTGCTAAACACATTGTTATGTTATACAATTATTCGTTGGCTGATAGATAAATTGAGAACTCAAGATTCATATATAAAACTCCTTGTTAAATATACTATGTCACTCAATGTAAAATTTAACGTTTATATGTTTAGAGATATGCTTGGTAAAAGTATAGAATAAGTTACGTTTTTGTATGCATGAATGTTAGTTACTTTACAGATTTAAGTTTGGGAGCTTTTAATGTTAAACACTCTTATCTCGTGCGTCTTAAGTTGTGTAGTTTGTCACGTTGTACATTATATTCTTAGTTCAATTAATGGCTATGTTAGCTATTATATAATATGATAAAGAGCTTTGTTCACTGTTAGCTATATATTCGTTATGGTTAGTATATAAAGAACTCATTTTGCGCTATGTTTATTCGAATGATATCTCTAACATGCTACGTATAATCAGTTGTTAATGTATAAATTAACATTGATATGTTAGAAGAATGCCTATTTTTAAAAGTGTTAATAGTGTTTAATCGTTTTGTATTATGCTTAATGATGATAAGGTACTCTCTACTTCTGATAAGTATGGAACTTTTGTTAATTGTTTAGTTGTTTTATTCTAGTGACGTAAAATTGAATTATCACTAAGCAACACACAGTGATGTACATATAAATATTCTATAATTTCTGTAATGTGCTATGGTTAGCTTTTATTACATGTGAAAACAATGTGTGTACGTTAGTGCATATGATCGATATATTGGTCTCAGTATATAAAAAACTGTATTTTGTACTTATGTATATTGTTTTAAGTGTTAGACGACTTGTTTGTCGCTATACGAAAACATAAATATATACCACTTTTGAACTGATATGGTTCGTTTCGTGTCGTCATGATTTATTCTTTATGTTACTTTCTTCTGGTGGAGTTGAAAGAAAAGAATTCTCATTTACCTATAAGGGTTGTTTACGCTTACGAGTTTCTGAGTCAGAAAGGAACATTTTTTCTCTGTCAATGTTAACATTAAAGGTACGATGACATTCGCCCACATCTCTACCCCTGTTGTTATACTCTTCGACTAATGAAGCTTCGTTAATTCCCACATACGATTTGTGTCACATTGATAATATATAATCGTCGATCGGTTATGAGTAATACCTTTTTTTTATATAGATACATGCATTGTAGTCCATGCAGAGGTTCAGAATAATAGACCTTTGATTCGTTTTGTGCTTATGCGATTACAATTCAAGTCATTATCGAATAATCGCAGGACCTTGCATGGCTAAGATGATAAGTGTGTGTTTACTGATGGAACGACAAGTAGTGTGAAATATCTATACAGTATGGTGACCGTTGTGAGAGGTGATTAATAGAAATGAATGTTGTGTTCTCTCAGTGTGGACATATTAAAAACCTTGAATGTACCGGCCCAAACTATTGGAGAAAAACCAACATATTCTGATTTGTGTGTTGTTCTCCTTTTACATGACGAATTAAGAAGTAATAGGTGTTTCACCACCAGTTCGTCACATATAAAAAATAATAAATACAAAGGCATCCACATATAATAATAAATAAATAACAATTTAACATATCGCACGCTTAAAAGAGCACACTCGTTTGAACAAATTACTTACTAGAGGACTTAATACTAATTAATAGCACATGGGTAATACATAAATATATTTACATACCGAAACCATGTTGTGTTTTCTGCGTATAATGCTTATTTAGCTGTAATACAGGAATGCCAATTAGCCCGATTATTAACTATCAGCTTTGGCATGTGAGTCTTTACATATCTCTCTTGTTATGTGATGAGAATGAGTGCTGATTGAAGTACAAAACAAATTCACTGATGCTATTTTGATTCATGGAATTGTGTAGTGCCGCTGAGGCCTTCTGGAAAATACCTATACTTATCATCTTTCAAAGGGTGTTGAGATCTTTTAGATAGATAATATAACGTAAACCAACTTGAATCCTTACAATTTCGATTTTGAATAGATGAAATTGGATATATTTAAATATATTAAATATATCCATGTTATATTATATGATATTTTAGTATAAACGCTCTACTTTTCAATCGAAAATTATATTTATAAAGTACGAACTTGTTATTTTTACTTCCCTGACGAGACTTATGTGTCGATTTATTGACGTACAATATGATGATGATGGCTGTTTATTCGTCTGGTTGTTGTTGTTGGGTGTTGTTGTAGTGTTTGGATATCTGATTGTGTGTGGTGTGTGTTGTGTGAATTTGTGTTTGTGTGTGTGTGTGTGTGTGTGTGTGTGGTGTGTAAGTGTAAATGTAAGTATGTTCATAGTTTAGCTTTTCAGAGAGTAAAAACTTTTACTTTTGTTTGTCCTTTACCCACTTATGCGATAATTTATGAATGTGGTAGGAAGGTTATGCTAAATTTTGTTAAAATAAAATTATGTTAATGTAAAATTAACATTGTCATGTTGGATATATGTTTGATAAATATTTTTAAGCTGCAAGATTATTGTTTATGATATATTAGTTAGTTACTTTGATGTTAGATAAGGAGTTGGAAACTCTTTGTTAATTAGTGGTAGATTTATTCTTGCTAGATGTATGCAGGTTTGCTTTGGCGTGTTATATTTATATTCTTAGTTCGGGTGATGCATCGTTGGTTTACTTAAGGGAAAAAACTTTTAGTTAGCAACTTCGCTGCTCTGTATTGATTAATTACCACAAGGTTTATTGGCAAATTTTTGTCTCGTTATTAACACCATGATTAATAAATTTTAGACTGTTATGTTAGAGATATGCTTTGAAAAAATAGAAAGTAAGAATAAGTTACGTTTTTGGTTTGATGTTATGTTAGTTTACACATACTTTTACTGTTGGTAAGTTTGGACCTTTTGTTAATGTTTGGTTAGTTATATTCGTGCTTAAGGTGTGTTTAGGTTTGTCGTTGTGGGAGTTATTTTCATAGTTCAGATGATGCTAAGTAAGCTTTTTATTTAAAAGTGAAAACTTTTTTTCGTTAGCATCTAAGAGTTGATAGATCTTAGTATAAGAACTTGATTTTATGTTATGTATATCCAAAATGATACTCGAAATTGTGACTTGAATCAATAGATCAATAGATCAATAGTTTCAGGTAGGCCGGTGGGTGACAGGATGGGTTGAATTGGATGGTGGGTTTTGATTTACTGATTGTTAGGGTAGTTTAAAACGTTACTCAATTTTAGTAATAAAATTGACTCTTAATCAGATAGCATCAAATAGATCACAAGATGGCAGGAGGATGGTTTGGATTGTGGTTTGATTTAATGATATTTACTGATTTAGGGTATGAAAACGTAAATTTGTAGTTATAAACATAAATTTAATAGGAATTTTTAAATTTATTATATTTATTTATTATATTTATTTTTTCTTTGATAATCAACTATATTATTTTCGAAATCTACAGAACAAATAACCTATATAAAGACACCAATATTGAATCATCCTTACACAAAAATTTAATAACTTCATAGTCACACAACGCACCACAGCCACCATCACCACATAGGTGGTCTGTGTACTCGACATCTGAATCCTTCCCAGACTCCTCCTCCTCCTACCTCATTCTTCTTCCTTCTCTTCCCTACCTCTCTTTTTCTTTCACCTCATTCTCCTTTCTTTTCTTTCTTCTTTCTGTTTCTTACTTCTTTCATTCTTCTTTTTTTTCAAATTGAGACCCCCCTCCGGTGGGGTTCTGGATCCGAAGCGAATCCAAACTCAAAACTTGCCTGCTCATATCTCCGTGATTAAGGCTCTCACGACTCATCTATCCTGTCTCCAAGTTTCGTCCTTCTACGTCAATATCTAATGTTTGAAGGGGGGTGGAGGTCCCCCACTCTCACAGGGGACGCAGGGATATGTATCCGTGTTCTACGAGAAGTGAGCATATCAATCACCATATTTATACCATCTCTCCAAATTTAACTCAATACGATTAATCTCTATACCCTTTGTAGAATAATATTGGACTCAGAACTCCGCATGTTAATAGGAAACAGCTTGATACGGCACAGGTAAATGCGCAAAGTCGGATCGCGATAAAAAACTCGATCTCCTTACACGAGAAATCGTTTTTTTTCGACATCAGATTCGATTTCCTTCGAAAAACGAAATCTTCGATCGTAATAATAATTTAATATATTTTAATAATTAATCAATAATAATAAATAAAATAATAATAATTAATAATTAATAATGATTAATACATATATATAATGGTAATAATAAATAATAATGATGTTATGGTATGCACACGCGCGCGCTCACGCCTGACAGTAATCTATCGTCTGCGACGATAGATTCACGTCATCTACGCTCAGCCTAACTCTCGTTAGGTCCTTAAACTCCAATCTCGGGTTTGAAAGCCAAAATGGCATAAAACGTGGGCGTACGGCTACGCTCTCGGCGGTGACCCCCTCTATTATACATCCTATGAGAAAATTGAAAATTTACACGTTTTCGAAGCTTACCACCGATGACATAGCTTACTATTTCCACATATATTCAGACCATACCTCTTTAATATTTCTTCATATCGAAAAGGGTGGTAGCGGTTCCGATGTAGGATACTTACATTTATATTAATTAATACCATAAATAATATAATAATATATTTCAAATGTTTGAGAATAATATTTATTAAATATAGTGATATGTAGATATATTATTATAAATAATATATAAATATAATTATACTGATATATATTTATATATATATATATAAATATAATATATTACTTTTATTAATAAGTAATAGTTTAATTATATATACTATATATATAATTTATATATATATATATAATAATATAGTATAGTATTAATTATATATATATAGTATATATATAATAGAATATAATATATTTTAAAGATATATAATATAATATATATAAATATATATATATGTATATATATATATATATATATATATATATATATATAATAATACGTATAATTTTATATATTATAATATTATGTATATATGGTAATATATTATTTTTCTTATATTAAATAATAATAATAATAATAATAAAATAATAATAAGATAATAATAATAATAATATAATAATAATAAATAAATAATTAATAATATAATAATTTATAAATATAATAAATTAATAATAATAATAATAATATTTTTACTATTTTTATTTATTATATAATTAATTCTTATATATTTATATATTATTATGTATTATTTATTATATTATTATTATTATATTATTTATTATTATTAGTTATTTATTTTATTACTTATTATTACAAACTTCTTAATTATTATTTATTAAATAAGCACAGTAGTATTAATATACAGTAATAGTAATCTAGTAGCAGTGGAAAAGCACTCGCCCAGCAAAGCGAGAGAGCCAGAGCTCGAAGTTGGTCGGCTCAAACCTAAAAGGGAGTACACCCCCTCCTTCAATTGGGCTCTGCCCGTAGAGCGGTAGGGTAAATTGTTCTCAACTGTTAAAAGAAAAAAAAAAGTGTTGGTAGTAGTGTACTTACAAGAGCTGGCTTCCAACTTGTTTCGTCACAATTGGAGTTCTCGTCAAACTTAAATTGAAGTTCAAATATAGAGAAATCGAGATCGTGAAAAGAAATACAAAAACATTCACAGTAATCTGGAAAAAAATGCGAGGATAATGCGAAGCTATCAATAGATTTCTTGCGGGTGGTGCACAGACACAGCACAGTATTGGCAATCATTTTTTTTTTTTTTTTTTTTTTTTTTTTTATGTACCCACTTCAAACCTCTTACCATCGCATAGCATTGCACTGGTGTGTCAGCTAGGGCTGTGGATTCAATAAATATTCTGTTGGATCTTACTCCTGCTCCGGCTCCGACTTCGGCTCCGACTTCGGCTCCATCATTTTAAAATTGGCGGCTTCAGCTCCATCCAAAACCTTGCGGCTCCGGTTTCTCAGCCCTGGTATCAACCAACCTTAATTACTAGATATACATTTCTGAGTATGTTATATAAACATTTAAAATATTTTAAGAGAATAATAAAGTAAAGTACCAATCAAATGAGATGTTAGAATGGGAGATAGTCTCCCCAAAATCATTTGCAACATTATATTCAAAAGACCAAATTGAGATGAAGTGGGAATGAACAAATATGAAAGGTATAATACTTTAATAGTTTTGATGATGCCGCATTGTATCCACATTTACAAAGGGTGTTACTGGAGGT
The DNA here is from genome assembly GCA_015478945.1 of Trachelipus rathkii. NCBI lineage: Eukaryota > Metazoa > Arthropoda > Malacostraca > Isopoda > Trachelipodidae > Trachelipus > Trachelipus rathkii. The sequence continues at coordinate 12,375 of JABUQX010062619.1, read as the reverse complement.
TCTTTGCTGTGTGGGGACTCCATTCTTGAGAGATTTGAGGCTGTTAACAAATAATTACAATCTGAGGAAATGGGAAATGCATGTTATTGCTTTTTGTGACTTGTACACATCTTAACTTAGTTTTTCTGATGAGATGAAGAAATCTTATAAAATATATAGGGTTATGGGTGAGGAAAGATTCTCTTGTAGCCTCTTAGACCTAAATAATGTTAGTAGTAAACTTAGTGAAACGCAAGAGAAACTGCTAAGAAAAAGAAATATATTTTTTAATGATGGATTAGGGTTATCTACTAAGGTTTCAAGTGCATCTGAAAACGATACCAAAATTTGGACGGTATTCTTTAAATATCTTACAATACAATTATAGACAAGTTTGTCCTGGAGCTGTGAAGGAAAATTACTTCTTTCAAGTAATTAATTGAACCCTTTGAATATTCTCCAAATCTTGCAAATCTTAACTACTGAAAAACAAAAATCGTCATCATAACCTCTGCGAGTACTGTTCGGGTATTTAAGAAACGACTCTTGAACCAGAATTTGTAGTTTTTTAAAGCTTTCTTTTGGACCAAAGTCGAAAAGATAAAAATATAAAAATTTTAAAGAAATATAAAACCTCTTCCATAGATTTGCAGATTGATAAAACAAAAACATTGTGATCTTGAAAGTTTGCATAATAATTGGTACATCACTTTAAAAATTTGCCTCCCGCTCATCTAAATGCTTTACTGAAGGACCATTATTGTTCCTAAAATAAAAACAAAAACAACTATCATCAAATATTACAACATCAAGATCGCCTTGGTTAATTAAAATGGTGTTCATGCAATTGAATCTGATATAGCCTGAAAACTATATTACAAAGATGTCATAAAGTTTTAAAAATAAGAAGGGCAGGAGAAAGAATGTTATAAATAATTATTGAGACAATGTTTTAGCCAAGATCAAAGAATGTATATAATTTTATAAACCTATTATTTTAAATTTACGTAAAGTTAAAATTTCACAAACCTTCCATAATTCTTTTAAACACGAACCTCAGGAACATTACATCTCACAAACAAAGTACAATTATTTTTGAACTTTAAATAATTGAGATGTACCTATTTAGGACCTCAGGATTTTACCTTAAAACATCAAGCTTCATCACAAGTGATAATCTAGGGGGGGAGGGGGAAAGCGGAAAAATTTTGCCCAAAGAGGGCAGGGTACCTAAATAATGAGCCTGATATATATATATATATATATATATATATATATATATATATATATATATATAATATATATATATATATATATATATATTATATATAGTATAATATAATATTATATATATATATATATATATATACTATATATATATATTTACCATATATATAATATATATATAATATATATATATATATATATAATATATATATACTATATATTATATATATATATAAATATATATATATATAATATAATATATTATATATATATATATATATATATATATATATATATAAAATAAATAAATATATATATATATATATATATATATATATATATATATATATATATATATATATATATATATATATATAGATATATATATATATTATATATATATTATATATTATATATAGTATATATATATTATATAATATATATATATATAATAATATATATATATATAATATACTATATAAATATATATATTATATTATATATATATATATATAATATATAAGATATATATATATTAATTTATTTATATATATATACATAATTTAGTATATATATATATATATATATATATAATATATATATATATATATATATATAATATATATATATATATATATATATATATATATATATTTCAAAGGTCCCTAAGTGGGTTTGAACCCTTACCCTTTAGGATGTTAACCACGATGGTCTACAAGGAAATCTGCCAGGTTCCACTGAAAGCTTTGCTTCCCAAGAGGAGTGAAGGCATCGTCTTGAATCTAACCTCCAGACAAGATCTCCCCCGCACACTCGGTCAGAGGTAAAACTTGGGTAAATTTTAAACCGCGGAGCCTAAGATGGGTATACATACATTGGCACTTAAATCGTGCATTTATTTGTATTTTTCAAAAGTCCCTAGGTGGGTTTGAACCCTTACTCTTTAGGATGTTAAGCCAAGGAATACATTTTTGCAATCCTGGTAAAATTTTAGATTTGAAGATGTAAAAAAAAATAAATAAATAGACTTTCTATTAAATTTTGTTTTTTTTTTAACTAAAGAATACCCCACAAGGGTATACCGCACCGATGGCAGGAGTCGGGTCTCTCGGCCTTCCGGGCGAACTACGGGGTAGGACTAATTCTCCCCCTCCAGGGATGGTCTCCGG
>JABUQX010062619.1:0-2500 GCA_015478945.1 Trachelipus rathkii | reverse complement strand
CCTAGCATGCCCCCTAAAAATTGTCCAATCTGAACACATTGAACTTTAAATCTATACTTCTTATTCCAGACCCTAGTCTCACTACTAATACAATAACACAGGAACAACATACCGTCATGTAAGACGCCCTAGCGCACTAAAAGACTTGTCCCTTTACATCACCACGATTTAATTTGAACCAGCACACCTTCCTGCCATTTCACACTTTCCTACCTAACTCTTTCATCATCCGTCCCTTCTCATCCAACATAAAACCCTAAATATTTAAACTCCGACACTTGTTCCAGCTTGCTCACCATCTTTTTTAAAAAAACATTTAAAAAAACCTTTTCAAAACAACTTGAGACTGTTCTTCACTCACAACCATAACCTACTCTTATCTACGTTTACTTTCAAACCCCTCCTTTTTACACACTCTGCCAAATCTCTCACAATTCCTGTCAACTCTTCAGATCAAAACCAAATCAGCTGAATATAATAGTAGGGCACCCCTCCACTCATTCTCCTCATTCTAACACCATTTTCCTGTCACGCCCCACCTTCAATTCTTTTCATAGCCCCCATCCATATACAAATTGATAATCCAAGAGACATTACACAACCCTCCTCACCCGCCTATTAATACTAAACCAAATCACTTTTGACACCATTTATTCTTACACCACCCTCACTATCGTCATTACATACTTTTTGATTTCCATTCAGAGCCACTATCACCCAACACTATATATCCACCAACACTGCCATAGACCTTCCCTATTAACCTTATCATACCCCTGTTGCAATCCATTTAAAAACCAAATTACAATTCATTCTTCCTCTCTCGCTCATTTTCTCTATCATTTGCTTCAATGTAAAGATTTAATCCACACATCCTCTACTACTCCTAAACGCACCTTGTTCTTCACCAATCAGTCCTTCAGTCACTCATCACACTCTTTTGACCAAAACACCCAGCATATATCTTCCTACAACACTCAATAAACTACCCTATATTTTCTACAGTTCCCTTTATCTCCCTTAACCTTATATAAAGGTACTATTACTGCTCTCCGCCAATCCCTCGAAAACTATACCCTCCATTTAACGCCTTTATTACACACTTCAAGCATCCCAATCAATCACCATCTTGCCTCCGTTCTTGATCATTTCACCAGTAATTTCATCTATACCTGCAGATTTACCATCTTCAACTTTCTCACTCTACCCATTTCCTCCTCTTTGCTAATAACCTCATCCCCAAAATACCTATTCCTTCCTGTACCATCAAACCCACACACAGTCATTATCACCTCATCATTACTGCCAATATTATACAGATCTTTCAAAGTGTTCTCTTCCACCACTCCACTCACATCCATTTTCATCAGTTACAAAAAACACCATCCCTATTCATTAATTCTAAGCATGTTCCCCTATTCTAATTCTTAACTTTTCGCGGTTCCTTCCAGAAGAGCTTCCTATTCCTTGTATGTCCTCATTTTCATCCTCCTTCCAAACGGTTCATTTACCTCTGTCTTTTCTCTACGCATGCATCTTTAAGCATTCCTTTTTTTCCTCCTTATTATAAAATTCCAAGCATGCTTTCTTTTGAACTTCATCATTTGCTTTAGTACATTCAACCACGCTTCGTTTTTCCTTTTAACCGCTTGCATCACTTTTTCATCCACCACTCACTGTTATCATTCTTACTTCCTACTTTAGCCACACCCACATACTTCTTTTGCACTGCTAACAACTGCTTCCTTCATTTGCTTCCAGATTTGTTCAGCTTCAACTTGTTCACATTCAACTGATTTACTTGCGAGCGCTCTTACATACTTAAACCTTAATTACCTTGTTTCACTAAACTTCTCTCTCTTAATTTTACTCACTTCCTTCCGTATCACCTTACCTCTCCATCCAAGTCCCCACTAGCTTAATTTTAATAAAACAACATAATGATCTAATAATCCCAGTTCCTAAACCCCCACTGATTTAACATTCAATACATACTTCAACATCTCCTTCGGCTTCACCAACAACAAAATCGAATCATACTTTTCAGCTTTTGATACCATCTACTACCTACACCAAACTCTAGTATTACTTATGGATACTCTTGTGTTTAAAGGAAGTATTACTTACGAACATAACTCTTCTCCTCTCCACAGAAATCAATCACCTTCCTACCATTCTCATTTTCTCCCGACACCCCAAAGCCACCTGTTATACCATCCCTATATTTGTCTACTAATATACATATATATATATATATATATATATATATATATATATATATATAATATATATATATTATATATATATATATTTATATATATATATATATATATATATATATATATATAGATATTATATATATAATATAATATATATATACAACTGTAATATAAAATCCGTAATTAATAGTCAATATTGTAGCGCTAGAAGGTTATTGGTACCACTGTATATTTAAAACATCTTTAAAATACATAAAAAGAAGGTAATTTTAATCTCTCTC
>JABUQX010062618.1:20000-27500 GCA_015478945.1 Trachelipus rathkii | reverse complement strand
TTATGAGTGTTTATATACTATATATATATATAATATATATATATACTATTAAGGATACTATAATAATATATATATATATAAGTAATGGTATTATTATAGTAGTATATATATATCATATTACTTATATATAAATAGCCTTATATGTTACTATATATAATTATATATATATATATATTTATAACACCTATACCAGGTATGTATAGTATGCTATATAGGCTATAAGTAAGATTATACCTGATATACCTATCCCATAAATTATCTACCACACGGGTTTCACACCTTTCTGGTAAAGTCACCTGGGAAAGTCACGGGAACAAAAAAACTACAAACCATTGTGTTCCAGGGTATCAGCTTCAAAGTGAGAAAGGGAAATAGCGTTATTTTAATATTGAGGTATTACTCAGAGGGCTGTACACATAGCTCATTGTGTGTGCTTCTATCAGCCGCAGAGAGATTTTCTTCGTAAACATCACTATACCCTTTATTGTTATCCGACAATTTAAATCTCTTCGATGAGTCGCAACATACAGTCTGTCTTAAATTTCCGAAAATAAACACACCTGCCCGAACAATATGGTTACCAAATAGGAGAAGAATGATAGTCTCCGATAGCGACCCATAGTTACATAAATTTTTGATATATTTTTAGTTTTTCAAAAAGCGTGTGTCAACTGAAATTGATTAATTGGAATGAGGAGATGTGTATTGATATAGTGTTGAAGAATAAGGTAATCGGACTGGAATGATCATTATTCCATAAAAACTAATCTACTTCTAATCCCTGAGTTTTATTTCTATTTTTAGTATTTCTAACTAATATTACCACTGATATTCTTCCCGATATTCTATGTTCGTAGAAAGTATGAAATGTTTCCCTAATAGAAGGGTTCATCCCTTCTCGATATGGTTAAATGGTTTGTGAATATAGTGAGAGGTAATGAATGGTAAATGGATGTGTTTTAGACTGTATGATTTATGAACTGACTTATGACTTAATCTGTTTATATCTTATTATTATCTTTTAGGGATATTATACTTTTCTAGTAGGTGTTTATAATTTTCTTTACATTTTTACCGTAAGTACGGAGATGTGTTAAGGTTGACGACGGAACTCAAGTTGTGATTTTTGATTTTGTCAGTTATGAAAAGTGAGGGTATTTATTATTTTATTTATAAATATAGAACTTCAGAGCAAAAAAGGTACTAACTTAAACTACCAGTGGGTGGACGTCAAACTGAACCTTGGTTCATGGTGCTGTTCACAGTTTATCTACGGAATGTCATGCTCTCTGTTATTTTGAGATCTAGTGTTTATATGGATAATGATATAGTTGCTATAAAGTCCAGGTTAGACCTTAAATATAAAATGACACTGGGTTCTACACATAATTCCACAGCATACCTCCAGTTGCTATCTTTCTGCGTGCGTATTAGAATTTACATGACAAACTTGAATGCCATACTAGTCAGTGCTAGGATCGAATCAAAATGTATAAAGAAAAAAGAATTGCTGAAATATGTGATTAAGCGTTTAATGGCGATAGAGGAAAGATAAAGGAGTCCTCTAACTTGCATACGTAAGAAGGTTACAAATGTTGACACACTACGAGATTAGTAAGATTGACCTGCTGTGCCAGGAATGTGGCGCACGACTCTGCATCATTGGCGCAAATAAGCCGCACATGCGTTATATGGTAGAGTTTTTCATCAATAGCCCAAGTAGGAATGTAAAAATGCATGAACAAGGGGGAACAAAAAAGCCTACACATTTTGATTTATAATTGTATCTTAGGATTCTAATGATTAGAATATGTGACAATTATGTCTACACCGCAATAACTATCAATCACATCACAGATTCTGTTCGGAGCGTATGATAGAAAGAAAAACTATCACGTCACTTGTTCTTACTACCTGGTACTAAATAAACTCCAAATGACTAGAATATAATGAGGAAGAAACTGCTTACCTTCTCTAGCCCTTGAATTAAAATTCAAATATTTTTTGGTTGGTTGTTGTTCCTTCTAGAGGAACTTGTTGATGGGAGTTTTTTTTTGTTCTTCCTATAGCACCTGAGAATCAATGTTTTGCGGAATTCTTTAAACAAATTATTAAATTAAATTAGGACTGATATTCCGCATGGAAAATGCGGACAGTGGAAGAGGGTTTTTTCTATTAAAATTAAGCAATTTTAGTGGAGAATCCGAAAGAACATAGTCTGAGATTTCTCAAAGAACCGTGCACAATGCTATAAGATCTCATGAAAGTATTCATAACAGTTCCTATCACTCAAAAAATGTTTGCAAATGTAAGAGCTACCCATAGGAGCAATATGAAGAACATCTCAATAAGAGTCAAAACAGAAAGGAAAAAGAAGAGAATAAAAAAATGTTGAAAAAAGAATTATATCCATACCAGATCAATTAAACTTTGAAGAGACGCAGAGAAAGAGAGACAAGATGTTAAAACGGAAGGCTTTAACAGAAGAAGACGATATAAAATCAAAAATCCAGATGCTTGAGAAGAAAAAAGTTATCTAAATCTCCCCATTTAGAATTTTGTGATTACAGTGGACGCTTTTCACCTAGGCTATTAATGTAAGCTTTTAATTTATTATTTACATTTTCTTTTTGTATAATAAAACTTTGTTTTCTTTTGGAAAAATAAAAAAGGAGTGCTTGGACGGCTATGGGTAAGGTTTAGTAGGCATGATTACTAAATACAAAATATTTTTTTAAATTCATCCATTGATGTTAATGAACCACATTTCTAAAGTTAAAATTTTTCATAATAGTTTTAGAATTGTATGATAATGACCCTAGAAAAAAAGTAAAAATAAGTAAATAGCAATATCTGCAATATGATTAATATTATTTTATACACCAAAAATAGAGCGTAAACATCGACTCGGTTCACGGCAATCAATGTCTGCGCTCGTTAGGGTCAGGTGCAAAAGCTCATGTGAAAAAGTCATAATGGCTATACATTCAGTTTCAAAATAATAATATGGATGTGACGGCACTTCGACGAGAAAAGGCTGATACACCCGTAATACCTATGTATTACTTTAGTATCCAATCAAGTAAAAACTGAATAAACATTAGACGTTATTAAACAAAAGAAAGAGAAGGACCAATATCACCGCAGAGAAAAGGTAGTCTAAGATCAGAATAAGTAGGGACAGTTTATTAGTCTCTATCCTTAAGCCTCATCCTATCATATAATATAAGAGTAGTAATCACCTCTGAACAAACCCAAATGTGTAAAATACAGTAACTCTATCAGTAGTGGTGCGATTAAACCTCTATATACTGAGGGATTAACTGAACAGTGATAAATAATTTACGAAAAATAATTCCTTCATTTAAGGAATATTGCAGCTAAGAAATTTTTGATGATAAAATAAGTAATATATTATATATATATTATATTTATAATATATATAATTATTAATATATATATTAATATATAATATATATTATATTAATATTATTATAGATTATATATATATATTATTATATAATAATATATAATTATATATATATATTATATAAATATATTAATATATATTATATTATATATAATATATATTATATATATAATATAATAAATTATATATTATATATTATTAATATTATTATATATTAGTAATTAATACCAACCATCACGTGATAGCTCTCATGTCCTCAAAAAGTGTAGTTATATAGGTCTCCAAAAAATAAATTAAACAAATAAATAAATAAATAATATAAAAATTATACATTAATAAAGATAAATAATAAATAATTAAATAATATGGGTAAATATAAATACTCCACTATACTCCATAACCCTGCCTATTATAAACTGACTATAGAATTCCTACTATTATACATATTATTATATATAGTATTTATATATAGTATTTTTATGATAGTACGCATGTAATCACTGATATATATATAGTAGTAGTAACCTATTAATAGAAGAAGATTAAATATTGCGGGGAAATAAAAAAGGCTCAATATTAGAGTTTTTCACTCTAATATAAACAGATAATTGGGCTGGAAGAAGAATATAATTATATATATATATATATATATAGGTACCACAACGAGTACCTTGCTCATCCAATTTATTCCATACCACAATTCTATAACTATTGATTATATATATGCAGAATACTAAATAATATATATATAGTAGTCAACCTACTTTGTGTATATATATACTAGGGGTATACTTATCTCAGCCAGTTATAGGTGTATAGTATATAAAGGAATGCTTATATATATATATACAGAGGGCAGTTTTCACGTCTGAAGTATCACCTTGCTACGGCTTATTAGTATATATATAATATAAGAATACCTTATATTAAGTAATAATAATATATATAAGAGATATAAGTAGCACCTACTATATACGTCACTCAGACTCCGCAGTGAGAGAAAAGGCTAGTCAAGGGATACGTCTAATAAGATGAGAGTATTATAATATATATATAGTATAGGTAGGACAGTATTAATATAGTCCTCTTAGCTTTTAACTATTTTCAAAATTCTCTATAATTACCAAAATAGAGATGAGGTGGATACTCACGGTAATAATCCATACCCTCAAATAATAGTGGGAACTAAGTATTCTACATAACAGGGCTGATAATCAACGTAACCTTATATAATATAACTAGGTAATTCTGAGCAAAAGAAAAAATTCTAACCGCCAATCTGAACATAGATAATTTATTACACTTATTTTTGATACCATATAGCCTCTTATAAATTGAGAGTGACAAACTCTCTATGATGTTTACGATATTTTAATGGGATATATATAATATATTAATTATAATAATATATTTAATAATAATATATATATTATATATAATAGTATATATATATATATATATATATATATATATAACTATATATATTATTATATATAATATATTTATATTAGGATGGGATTATATAACGTAATATAATTAAAGAATTGTTTCAAATCATAAAATGTGAATTTTTGACGGCGTATTAACCATTTAAATATAAGGTATATATTTTTAAAAAATTTTCTATTATTTTAATAAAATTAAAAAATGTATTACATGAAAAATATATCGTATCGATATTAGTTCTTCCTTATATAAGTGTAAATTATGCATTAGAACCGCTATAAATTTTTATATTAAATATTCATAGAAAGTTCTTTTCATATATTCGCTTATAATCAATCTCGTTATTTAGTTTCGAAATTTTAAAATAATGTAATATAAATATAAAGCTGAGATAATAAAAAAATTAGATAATGTTAAATTATAAATGAATAATTATATAAATACATCAATAATAATATATAATAATAAAAATATAATTTAAAAATATATATTATAAATGCCTCGCACTGGTCTACCAAAGGAAAAAAATTTTCTGGCATGACTTTTCACTAGACTGTTTAAATATAACTTAATTCTGAGGCCTAAATTGAGCTTTATTCACGAAATCTCATCTCAGATTTTCAATCTAATCACATGTCCTATCCCCCACCTTTCTATGTCAATCGGCAAACCCCATTCTATGTTTTCCTCCTCGAGAATTAACGAACTTGTTATTGTCACTGTATGATTTGCAAGTTCGTCGACTCGAAGTAGAATCATAGCCTTTCTAGCTCTCATGGAGATAATCCCTCGTATGTTATTCTCCTGATACAGTGTTCCATTGAACTACTATCTTTCCTTCTCTGATACCACTCAGGTCGGCCAATCTATATAATAATAATATATATATATGCATTCATTAAACAGTTACATTCTATTCTACTCACATATGCGAAGATGTGAGTGTGACATATATATATACTCCTTATGAATGAACAGCGTTGCGCATCTACAATTGCCGCAATTACTAACCTCTCGCGAGAAGGAAGGTATGTGTATTTTCCTTGAAATAGCACGAGATATCTTTGTAACATCTGTGATGGCCTATATATCATTAAAGCAGCAATTAATGTCTATCCCATCAAATGGCGTCAGACTATCACTCTCTCTCGAATGACGGTTGTTGTTTAATATCCAGTGGTAGCGCTTCTTTCCTAAAAGTAGGGACTGGGAGACTCCAGAACAACATATGGTTGCGCCCTTCCTCACAAGATAGTGCGAAACGTGTGTTAAAACTTTGCGATCATAGGATCTAAAATCATATAAGGAAAGACTCTAAGACTGAGATTTGGGGAATGTTTCAATGGTATATGGAGAGATAACTCAAATCAACCATGCGGAATGACTGTCCTCATTTCTGCCTTGTGTCCCAATTTTAAGCATGTTCAAGTAATATCCAATAAAGACAAACATACACAACTTTACAATATTCAAATATACCATATCTTGGCAAACGACAGGGCTGATACGATCGTGAGAGAAACTAACCGGTGTGACCTGTATTTTTATCTGCGGGTACTACGCTATCTCGTATTGAATGTTGACAATATAACGTATTAACCTCTCTACCTACAGTATAGAGAGATGTAGAGTGATCTCTGAACCAGCTACAGAGCTATCGCCCATCTGATTGCAGATTCTGACTCACCATATTCTCGATACTTAGCAAGATTTTCCTTGTAATTTGACTTTCCATGATGCTGAAGAGAATTTTTACACCCTTTTGCAAACTTCAAGCTTATGTCTGTCCCACTTCAAAATTGATTGGCTCTCCATGTGCTTAAAGAGAATAGTACTGTACGGTTAGAGACACATACTATCAGATCTCTGAGACCGATAGTCTAATCTTAATTTTAATCAAAACGACGAGAAAGCAGTACTGCAAATTAGCCCTAGCTTCATCTCATTCTACCTACTAGCTACTAAGGAAAAACGACCATATTATCTTAGACACTTCGAATGTCTCCCTGAAGGATTATTATTTGTATCTATCTATAGTATTGCATGCGATTCCCTTCCATCCGTAACGTGAGAGTCCACGCAACACCCATAAGACGTATTGTTTCTGTACCGCTAGTGAGGAATACTCCATATCTTTGTTCCTGAGTTATCAACGTTTTATCATTAGTATGATGCATAATCAATCTGAATTTACATTGCATCATCTTATTATAATAACTATATTATCCTTAATTATAACCTATGTTCATTTAACTTTTATTCTTAACTCTTTTACTACCCTCTTCCTTCGCTATATCACCTTCTTCTCCTATCCAAGCTCTCTCAACTAACTTTTAAATTACGATAAGTACAACACAGTGATCCGATAATACTTTCATAAATCCTTCACTGCATTTAACAATTATCCAACATCATACTTTCAACATCTCTCCTACACCACCTCCTAATTTCAATCATATCTTTCACTTCTAGTATTATTACCATCTCTACCTACACCAACCTTCTAGTTTTTGATATAATAACTTCTATTTATGTTTAGACTGATTATAATAAATTCATTCTTACACACTTATATCCTCTTACTCCTCACTAGAAATCAATTCACCTATTTATCTTACCATTAT
>JABUQX010062618.1:0-12500 GCA_015478945.1 Trachelipus rathkii | reverse complement strand
TGCCTCAAGTTTCCTCGAGAGTCATAAATTAGATCTGACTCAAACTCTCTTGAAAGGATTGGGGTTTTCTAAATAAAGTTGTCATAATCCTTTATATGGAAATAAATTTATAATTAAAACTTAGGAATAGCACCCCATCCTTAACCTCAATCAATAAAATACTAAATACTAGCAATGGACAATAAAGAAATTTTCCCTACAAGTTCAACTTTGTATGAAAGTATTAATTTCAGTCCTACTAATTATTTTTCAAAGTTTTTAATTTTTTTGAAGAATTTATATATTTACCGTATTTTATTTTTCTCTTGGATTTTGTAACGCAACTTTACGCCTGTCATTGAGTCGAAAATCGACACCCATTTGAAATTTTGGTATACTTAAATTTTGTAGGGTAATGAATTTAATGAACTCTAATAATAAATTACCTGTATGCATTTTTTAATCGATAGGATTTAGAAAGCATAATAAAATAAAGCATTTGTGAGTAATTGATACGATTAATTTTAAGCATTTATTTGTACTCTTATTCAAAATGTATTCTTGAATTAAATTATAATAGACATTTCGTCAGTTTCACAAGCAGTTCTATTTCTCAAAAGAGAATAAATTGTGCGTCCTGAATTTAAATGATTTGAGTTCCTCGGTTCTATCTTAGTAATTGCAATACTCTTTTATTTTTTCCTCCAATACTTTTGCTCCAATAAGTTTGCTTAAATAATTAGATTAAAATTATTAATTGTGATATTGCTCGCACCTCCAGTATGGCTGTTGTGATATAAAAGAAAGGGATTTAAAGTCTTCTGTCTGAAACGTCTTGCATCACTTCACTCTTTCACTTGTGCCAATGTCTCCATCTTATTCTTTTAAAAATCAATAGCACAACAAAATTGTAACAACTTGGAGGTGGCCTTGAAGTACTTGCCTTGATATTTCTCATTGCTATAAACTGAGCATAGATGCTTTCAGTGCCAGCACTGTTCCACAGCTTATAACATTGATAACACTGGACTTTTTTTCCCCCCCCCAATCATTATGGAAAGTACATAGCACTTTTGCCTAAAGAATTTGGTTTGAGAAAACCAGTAATTATTGTTATGTTCTAAAAAAAATAGTTTTCCCTTTCTGCACTTTTCAATTTTGCATCATTATTTTTTACAAAATTAAGTATTGCGTACCTATGTTTTAAAACAATTGATATGAACGTTTAAAAAAGTATGACTAAATACATTTCATGGTGGGTCGGTGTAGTATCGGTACTAAATTAATTCGGTAAATGCTCGGCATATCGAAACAAACGTCACAGCCATACATTTGAATAATCAATGATGCACGTAACAAGAAGAAATCTTTTTGGTGTGCAGCTTATCGGTACTTTTTCATTCTGTAAGCCGCATTACCTGTTAAGTTTCTTAATACATTAAATAGCGAATTTTTTATTAGTTAAACTGACTTTAATATACCATTTTCTTTTCAAATCTAACTTTAATAATTTTAACATTTTTCATGTCAACGTTAACTAGAAAATTTAAGTTTTAAAATTTTTATTTAAATTTTATAAATTTTATTAATAAACTTTCATTATTAAAAAGTTTTTTTTTATATATAACATTTAAAATTTTTATTTAAATTTTAAAAAAAATTAGTAGTTCATTATTAAGTAACGTAAATATTACATTTCCATGTTAAGAAACTTCTATAAAAATTGGAAATATTGAAAACACCATCATTCTTCATCGTTCGTCTGAGAGGAATTGCTATATAATTAGAGAGCGCGAGAATTGTTAAAAAAAAAAAAGTTTGTCTACCAAAACCATGCACTACCGTGAGGGAGTTCGGAGCAGTAGTTTCGTTCTAAAATATGTTGTATTAATACGTACCGATAAAGTCAGGAAACAGCCTAAATGTCTACCGATGATTAATTAATGATTGTACTTTAGGGGTCAAATCGGTATTGCTTCAGGCTGTATTAGTACATATGTCCATACCATGGTACCGATGGATCACAAATATAGTTTCATTCTTTGCTCCGAATTTCACTGATGCTATGATATCAGTGCAGGTCTGCTCAGTTTCTCTTGTTCATCAAATCCTTAAATTTTTTAATTTTTTTATATCATGTAGCTGCTATGAATACAAATATTGCCAAACACGCTGCCAAAGCCGTGAGTTTTCATTCTTTAACTTCAATGCATTTGTTGCATCTTCAAATGCTAACATCGTGTGCAAAATTAACTTGCTGACATTAAAATGATTGGGCCTTAACAGCAACAATTTCCTTATTTTTATTAGACTTCTAGGAGACTACATGTGTAGTAAAGGTTTGTCGACACTACTAGTAGCAAATATGCCTAGTGAGGCGTAAAGCTACCGTTACTCTTTGGGGAAGATATATTGGGAATGTTGTAACATACATTAAAGAGGGCAAATTTTTTTTAAGATTTGAGTGTTTTTTTTTTTTTTTTTATAATATTTTATTCAAATGATTTGTTGATTTAATTTTTAATATTTATAATAAAGTTATTTTTGCAAGTTTGCTTTTTTAACCGAAATGAAAAAACTTTGAATAAATTGTGCGTATGCAACCTTAAATACCATGAAATTATTGTATTAATTAACTTAAAACACTCTTAAATTATTGTACTATAAAATCGTTTATATTTTGTCATATTAATGCAAAACATATTGGGTAAAGTTTTTTTTTTTTTTTAGAATTTTTGCAGTAATCGTAGCATGGAATTTCAAAAATATGTTACTTCTCTATGATTAGGTCAACAATATATTATGAAATGATCCAGAAAATGTTTATTTGGTAGAAAATGTCATCAATACCACGAAGAAAGGCAAAAGACAATTCATAATGTATCTTCCAAGAGACTCCGGAAAATCAATCTCAGAGACTATATATTCTTTAAAATATATCTATAAAGCAGGGCCAAATCCCGACAAAAACAGGCAACCCAAGATCTTGCAAACAACAAATCTTTCAGTCTAATAAATAGTACCTACAAGACGACCATCCGAATTATCACCGATAGTTATAGTCAGTAAAACGGCTACGAAAATCAACCCCAAGAACAAGTATGTTTTAGGAGAGGCTACTCATCTACTGATTACCTGCAAAGTCAACCAACCTGATGAGAAACGCAATACAACATATCTCTTCCTCTTGACATTGCTGGCTACAAAAAGGCCTTGGATATTCTTAAAAACCAAATCGGTCATTGAAGCCGTCAACCAACAGGAAATTGACTTTTGTACCAACACCCATGTCTACATCAATTGCTGGTCCGTTATATGGTTACACAGACTCTGAACTATTCCAATTTCAAAAAAAAAACACACACACACATATCAAGTTAATACCATCTCACGAAAGATCTTCACAGCATTCCTTGAATAACCTTGACTGGGAGCCAAAAGAGGGTCAACATATATAGGGAACACTCAAGCCAATTGATGTTTGCCGATGATATCCTGCTTGTTGCGAACAACATAGAACTATACGAAATTTTCGAGGTTGTTGACTTGAGCAAAAAATTCGGTTTCTACATGAACTCCGGGAAACTCCAAGTGATGGTTACATGGAAATATCGAGAGAGATCAAAGCTGAAAACAAGACTATCTATCATGTCATCTATTACATCTATTTGGATTAACGCATCTAAACAACACTATCCAAAGAACAGATCAAAAGCGGAATCATACTTTGACCATGCTTGTTCTATCTTCAAGTCCAGCATCGCCATAATCCTAATGAATAAAACTGGTTTATAAACCGTGCATATTACCAAGTCGCATTCAATTCAGAGACTTATAATCTGACAAATTTTTCTCCTAAAAACTATGCAACGAGCTAATAAATTATGCTCGATATCACTTGAAGGAACAGGACAAAAAAAAAAAAATAATAACTGACGGACTGACGTCTGTGAAATCCTCGCGTGGCAGTAATGAAAAAACGAATGAACCTCCCAGAAGATACAAACAAAAGTCGCGATGGTCTCCATCGTACCATTTGCAAATTCGAACCACGATAGCAGAGAAGAGTACAAGATTGGAGTATATGGCAACAACTGGGAAAATATGTAATTATATAGATAATTTAGTTTTAGATATTACCGTGACAAGATGTATGATGTAAGTGCTCTTGTGTTGATTTATGGGCCATGTGTTCCATTATTTATTTTATTTAATCTCCTTATAAGTGTGTGTGTGTTTAATGAGGGTTTCCTTGTAGTTTTTGTTTTATTAATCTTTTATTAGGTTTTAATAATTGACAGAACAAACGTAAGCTTATAGAATAAGCTTTCTGTTTTAACTTTTATTTATTTTTATTTTTACCTTTTAGTATATGTCGGTTAGTTGTAGTTTGGTTACAGTGTATGGGTCCCAACCCAAAAGTGGGTCGCAGACGCTTTTTCGGTGGGTCCCAAAGCTATCTTACCAAATTATTATTCTTTTACATATGTTTATTGGAATTGTTCCTATAATATTTGATTTTCTAATCAATTTTAAAATAATATATATATATAATATATATATATATATATACTATATATATGTAATAATAATAATATAATATATATATGTATATATATATATATAATAATAATATAATAATAATATATAAAACATAATATATATATATGTATATAATATAATATAATATATGTATGTACTTATAATAATATATATATAGAAACCTTTATAGCTATATATATATATATATGTATGTATATGTATATAATATATAGCAATATAATATATATATATATATTATATAATATAGATATCGATATTATATGCATCTCAATATCGATATGATATATATATATGTTATATATATATATTATGTAATATATAAATAATAATATATATATATATATATATAATATATATATATATAATATATATTATGTATATAATATGTATATAATATATATATATTAATATATATATTATGTATGTTATATGTATTATTATGTATGTATTATATTATATATGTTATGTATGATATATATATCATTAGTATATATTAAATATAATTGTATATAACAATATGTATGTATATATATATTTATGTATATATATCACTTCTTATATAATATAATATATAATAATAATATATATACTCCCTTTATATATTCTTATATATTATATATCTTATAATAATAATATGTATTTATATTATTTATAATGTATAATAAATAACATATATAATAATAATATTATATATATATATTAATAATATATATATATAATATATATATGTATTATTATATGTATGTATATATTAATAATATCCCTAATATATATATCATATATATAATATGTATAATAATAATAATAATATATATATATATATATATAATATGTATATATATATGTGTAATAATATCTTATATGTAATAGTAATCAGGTTTATCAGTTGTTTGGAGATGAAAAGAAATTACCGTTAGAAATTTCGTTACTTTTAGCTTTTTACCACGACATAATTACGGTATCTTAAGTAATTTATAGGTTTGTATATATTATATTTTAAACATTATTATTTAAAAAAATTTACTAAAAGCAGGGATGGTGATTTTTTTTATTTAAAAATTTTTTTTTTTTTAAAACAAAAAATCAACGATTTTTTTGATTTATTTGATTTTTGGGGGAGGTTTGGGAGCAAACGAGCTTTGAATTAACTTTGTCAACGTCTATGGACTATCTGCTTTTTTATTATTTTTCGAACTCCACCTCTCATCCTAACATTTTACTTTTTTTCAGAAACCCAGTTATCCAGGGAATGATTCCTTCTCTAGTAATCTTAATATCTCTAACTATAATTTATTTCACAATTTCCGTTTGAATTATGGGGTCTGTGCCTATGTAAACATCAACACTCCTATATCACAAGCTTCATAAACTTTGAATCTCCTAATTTCGATGTTCTTTGGTTTGAAATCAGTCTTCCTACTACTACCATTATCTTGCGATTCCGCTACTACTCCCCCCCCCTCACGAGACATATTTCTTTTTTTTTAATATCTTACAACCTCTCACGAGACTGGACATTATCTCGCCCAAATGCCCAGGTTCTCTATCTAGGCGATTTCAACGTACATCACATTTGAGAGTTGGGCTCCTCATACTGAACAAATGGGAAAGATTCAAGATTATGCGATCTGGGGTCAGTTGATTAGAGAACCTGCACATGTCCCAGATAACCCTAACCAATTCCTAAACACGCTTTACACCACTTCTACTCGTTATAAACACAAAATTCTCCCACCTATCGGTAACTCTGACCACAACCTTGTAGCTCTTAATTATACTTTCTCTGCAGCAGCTCCACCATGCCCCAAACTCACTTTCTGGAACTTTTATCGGTCTAATTGAGCCGCTTCTTCCCTAGCTATTCATGGAATGAATCCTGCTTTGATACTGAGGATGTTTCTGTGTTAGCCGAAAAGTTTGTGGCCGTAATCTCAGATGTAATGAGCAGGTTCATTCCATCTTCAACTAAATCTTCTCTCCTGGCACTTTTTCTCTAGCTCTTCAAGATAGAGACAAGCCTTATCGGGAATGAAAAAAAAAAACAAAAAAAAAGTAGTTTTCTTATCACTCGTAAATTTTCCTTCAGCTCGGAATCGTTGCAGGGATATTATTAGATGGACTAAGTGTACTTTCACTAAAAGGAAGTGTGCCGACCTCTTTGGTTCTCCCACTGACAAAAACTCTGGTCTCTTGCCAAAATCATCTGGTAACTTCTGTAAATCTGCTTTTCCTTCTCTTATTAGCTCTGTCCGATCTGTTACCAACACTCCTTCCGTAAGTTAATATCTTCGTCTTCATTTTCTCATCTTGTCCCATCCTGGACGATTCTGGCATTACTTAATTCTCCTCAGATGCCCCAAGTCTCTGTCAGTGATTACTCAATTATCAGGTGCATGGGATCCCGAGATCTATAAACATCAGAAAGGCTAGTGGCCTAAATGGCATTCCTCTTCGAGTTTTGAGGGAGTGTGCTTCTGAGCTGTCGCCTGGTCTTGTTTAATTTTACTATGTACCCTAATACTAATTTCTTCAGTGCTGGAAGCGGCTTATGTCCAGCCGATTTCTGAAAAAAGGGTACCCGTCTGAATCTTCTAACTATAGTACTATAGTTCTCACTGTATTGCCTAAAATCTTTGAAACTCTCCTCAACTCTCATTCCCTTCTTTCAGATCACCAGTATAGCTTCCGATGTTCGTGGTTAACTGATGACATTTTCTTCTCACCGATTTATGGTCTGCCCTTAAGGACTTTGGAGAGTCTTGCCTGGTGGCGCTTGGCATATTTATCGAAAGCTTTCGATCGTGTATGGCACGCGTCACTGCTCTCTAAGCTTCCTTATTTATTAGTTTCCCCCTCTTTACTTACTTATTTAGTTTTCTCTCAGATCGTTCCATATTTGCACATGTCGATGGAGCGACCTCTTTCTCCTTTCCTGTTAATTGTGGTGTTACTCAGAGTTCTGCTTCCTCACCAACCTTATTTCTACTATTCATCAACGATCTTCACAGCTGCACTTCTAGCTCTGTTCATTCTTATGCTGATGACTGAACTCTTCATTCATCCACTAATTTCAAATCTGCTCCCTCCTTTGCTTTTCGATTTCAACTTTCCGATTCTATTCTTGTCGACCTGAATGGATTTCCCCGTGAGGTTGCCTCAATCTTGTGAAATTCAATTCTTTAAAATCTCCCTCTATAAAACACCTTCGAACTTTCCTATCCTCTTTAAAAAAAAATTAGGCTGAAAGATTAATACTCTCTCCCTTACTTTCAAGCTCTCTTAACCCTCCAACGTGACGTTGGCGGACTCTCTTTTCTACAGGTACTACAAGGGCAGTTGTTCGAGAAGGATTTGAATTCTCTTATCCAACCACCACTGCATCGCCCTACTCGCACACGAATATTGGAAACTCTAAGATTGTTCATTCCTTCTTTCCGGCACCTCCATGCTATAATCTATTCCCTGCTGAATTCAATGTTCCTCTCTTTAAAGCCTGCGTCTGCGATTACCCGAGAAATTTGCGTTAGGATAGAGTTCAGGTGAGTATTTCTTATATTACTATTTTTGGCCCCTTTTTGAAAACTAAAAAAAAAATTTGTCCCAAGTAAAGAAAAAGAAACGGCAGCAACTTGTAAAATTATTTCTGCTGTGCCTCCTTACTCCTTTAATACATTTAAAAAAATCCTTTAACGTGCTTTTGTCAATACTCTATGTCAGTACGGGGTTATGGGTAGGAAATTAAGCTTCGAGTCAGTCTATCATTCAACCTGCTGCCACCACATGCACACAGTTTTTATTTCATGACACCCAAGAAGATAAAACGCACAAGAAATCGATTAAAAAGCAACGAGTCAACCTCTGCAAAGCAAGGCGCTCTTATTATTATTAACTACCCTTAATTTTTTTTACTGTTCGGCTATGATTAGCCACTAAATCACATAGGCTAAATCAAATTTCAAGTCTGAAAGTAATCAACAATGAATTGTCAAATAATTTGAAACGCACAATTTATTTTTTTACCTTTATAAATAAGGAAAAAATAAATATTGGATAAATATTAAAACCAGTTACATAAATGTATTTTTAATTAAATTATCCATTTTACAAATATACAATTTCCTAATGGCTAAGATTATTCACTATTCGTTGTATTTTGAGCCATAAAAGGGAATATACCTCGTAACAACTTTCCATTCAGTGATATATATGAAAAGAATACTTGCTGAAGCACCAAATGTCATAGCAGAAGGGGACCTAAAAAAAAAGTTAAATTTTTTTCATTAATAAATGTGCAACTTAAAGGATTTAAGTTTTGAGATACTTAACTTACAAAGGATATAAATTGGCACAAAAAAATTATATATCATCTACCTCCTTTTCCCAGATTGGGGTGGAGGGTGCAACATACACTGGAAACGGAGAGGTAGAATAAAATGACCTAGCACAAGTCACCTTGAGAGCTCGTTACAGTCAAAACCATATTCACCCTAGGGTTTCACAAGATTGCAACGGACCCTCACTGTGGTATCTCGTCAATGTAGGGTCATCCCTTGGGTCAGGCTCACAACCATGCCCCCCCCCCCACAAAATCTTGCCATTCACTCCTATTATGCATCTTTTTTCTTGCTCTGCCAAACACTCATTTCCCGCAGACATTCTTTTACTGATTCAATCTACTTTCTTCTGCCAGCCGGTAGATTCCCAGTACATTCACCACTATATATCCGACTAACCAACCGACTATCATCCATCTTTTCCAAATAACCAAACCATCTTTATACACTTTCGTTTATTCTCTCATTTGCGCCTTTCTTCACACCACACAACTTCCTAACTTGTTCATTTCACATTTTATCAATTCATCTCACTCCCTAACACAACCCTAAGATTGTCCATCTGAACACATTGTATCTTAAATCTATATTTCTTTTATTACACACCATAGTTTCACTACTCTACATTAACATCAGTAACATACAAAACCCTAGAGCACTCAAGACTTAGTCCCTTTGTATCTACCATGGATTTAATTGCACCAGCCATCTTCATATCATTCACAACTTTCCTACTACACAGAATCATCCATTCCCTTTTCATCTAGCATATATCCTAAATATTTAAACTCTGAGACCTGTTCCAACTGCTCACAATCCAACATGATTTCTCACTGTGGACTCTACACACTCACTATCATCACCTCACTCTTATCTACATTTATTTACTTTCAAACCCCTCTACCAATCTTCTCAAACATTCTTCAGATTCACCACACAAAACCAAATCATCATATGTATGCAATCTACATCAATCTAACGCTTTCTCCTACCACTCCTACAGATAATTCTTTCAACACCCTATTCACATACAAATTAAATAGCCAAGGGGCCATAACACATCCCTGCCTCACTTCACTATTAATATTAAACCATTAACTTTCAACTCCATTTATTCTTACACAGGTTTCACTATTTTCATATATACTTTTGATTCCAATAAGAATCCTACCACCAACACCAGTTTGGAGACTTGTTTAGCAAAAAACTAGGTAAAGTTGGGGGTGATGGGCTAAATTCAACACTGAAAAGTGGGTTAACTGTAATAGCTGGTGACATAAAATAAAATCTGAGTGTGTTACGGTTCAAATAATGATGTCTTAGCAATAAAAATAAGACAGCATTTCGAAATAATTCAATATGCTTTAACACAATGCTCAAATAGCCTTAGAAGTATAAAAAAATGGAGTTAGATTATGTAATACCTACCTCAAATGAGAAATTCTTAGACATTATTTGCATAAAGTGAGTCAATCGGAAGTTTAATGGAAGAATAATATATGGAGACTTCTTTTCAAGGAATATGATACAATCAGGACGCAGATATGCACTTCATTATTATACCAGCGTAGAGGAAAGAAAAATGGAAAAATTTTGCTCTTAACCTTATTAAAAGTCTCTTTGTAATCTGTTGTTGAAAATTCTTGAAAGAACAGACTTGCACTATTTAAAGAGTCATATATGGCAATATTATCCTAATACTATTTAAAGTAAAATCATTATATACAAAATAGTGGCATTTTATAGACCTCCTGGCCAGAGTTAAGAATTAGACGCATAATTGCTATCATAACAAAATTTTAGGATCATTAAAATGAAGTTTATAAGAATGGAGGGTTTAAATGTTGCCAAATTGTGGGCACTGTTTTTTTTAATTTAATTCTGTGGAAATGATTTAGTAGATGTTGAATGAAGATGGAGTATTATATCACGTAAGTTATAACAATTGTTTATACTAGATAACTTTTTTGAGCAGGATGGTCACTTGAACCACTAAACCGCATGCACTTGAGACTATTATATATACACTAACAATGAAAGTATGGTAGATAAGATTAGAGTTGGGAGAATTTAGGACTTATGACCATAATATAATTAGATTTATATTATGAATTATTTGATTATCTGCCAATTGCGAACGCCTAATAAGGAAATCAATCTCCTAGATTTCACGAATAATAGTGAATTCTTATCATGAATTACGAGACTAATCTTAGTTATAAAAGTAACGGGAAGGGAGTAAAGAGTTTAAAGACCAAAACTGTTTATCATGATGCGCGAACATTTTAGGAGCAAGTGTCAGATCAATAAGCAAATGACGTTTATAAAATAAATGCCATTTAAATGAACATGAAGGAGAAAACCTTGTTTTGTCGGAATGATAAGGATATAAGAGATAAAATCAAGTGAAGCAATACATAGATGTTTTAATATATTTCCCAGGGTAGTAAATAGGGAAATGATTTAGAAAATTACAGAGAAACAATTGAAACATCTCATTCAACAGATAATGCTCAAGCTTTTGTTCACCAGAAAAATGACTTTAGCTTCAACGAGTGTAATAAGGACGTGGAAGAAGTATTTCATGTTTATTATATACGAGTAAATAGTAAGGAATTAGGACCAATTTTAGGGATCCATAATTATATCTGATTGTCAGACAATTTAGTAAGTAGGATAAGGAGCTTGTGGTCAACATTCAATGCTTATTTTGCTTCAGTTTTCTTTGAGGAAGATTTAAATAATAGTTTTGTGGAGACTAATTAGTTCTATGTATGCAAGGTTGAAGTGGATGTACTAATTTGAATATACTTAAAAATATATAAACGTTTATATGACCATCTTGATCCAAGTTAAAGCTGCAGGCATCCTGATGGATATACATGGGTTAGAATTTGAAATGAGCGGTAGTACCAGCCTCATGTGCTAAATGCATCTGTATTTTACTTTTAACGATCTTATAACATTGCATGAGACCAGATGACTGAAAACAGAGATATGTATGTGCTATTTTCAAGCAGAAAGGTAGTAAAGAATTTGCGGTAATGTAATAGGCCAGTAGGACCTAAACATCTCTGTTGTAAAGGTTTTGGAAAAGTCAATGAATTTTAGTTATAATGAGAAATATTATAGAAAGACTAAACAACGGGCTATTGTTTATGACTCCCATGCATGTTTCAGATAAGGCCTAGTATGTCAGACAAACCTTTAGAATTTATGGAATTCATACTGAATGCATTGACCCAGCGAATTCATCTATTTTATGCTCCTACTTGTTTAATAGCCTGAACGGGCTGTTGTGATGCGATTTCTATATATTTAGACTTTAGCAAAGCTTTTATAATGTGTCTCCCCACATAAGCTGCATGGAGAAGATACTTTCTCATTGTGATACTATGTGTCAGTCTCGTACATAGTTGGATTAAAAGTGGTTGTATATAATAACAGTCTGACAATCTTAAATTGGCATATAGCTCAAGTAAATATTAAATAGTGGTGTCCACGGGTCAGTGCTGCGGCCTACTGTTGTTCCTTTCACTATATATAAAATGATGAAAGTCGTTTTGCATAGCTTATTGAAATGCAAAGGCGTTGTTGTATGGAACACTAACCGAGGGAGCCTAG
>JABUQX010062617.1:45000-47849 GCA_015478945.1 Trachelipus rathkii | reverse complement strand
TGACCAACTCCTTATCTGAACTCACTAAATTTTCATCACTTTTAATTGGACCAATTATCCTATTCTTACTTTTAAATTATAAAAGCTAAAAACTTCTTCGGGTTCTTATTACTATTCCTTTGCTAAATTAATTTCTGCCTCTCTCTCTTTGCCCTTCCTTATTGACTGGTTAAGTTCGTTTCTTTTTTTCCTATAATTTTCTAAATCATTTCCCTATTACTACCCTTGAACATTTTAAAACATCTACGCTTTTTCATTAATTTTCTCTCTTCATCTCTATTCCACCAAACAGGTTTTCTCTCTGCCCCACTCTAATGGGTTTATCTTTAAACATGTACTGACTGAATATTCATTAAAATTTGCTTAAAATGTTCCCCACATGATAAAACAGTTTTGGTCTTTTAACTCTTTATCCCAGTTAATTATACTAAGCATGTCTCTGTAATTTGGTAAAATCAATTACTTTCTCTGGAAATTCAAGATCCTTTTCTTTGGGAGTGAACACGGGTAATTTGGGCCCCACATTCATATTAAATCTAATTAGTGGTCACTAAGTCCTAAATTTTCCTCAACTCTAACCTCACCCACCATACTTTCATCGTTAGTTAATATAAAGTCTAATAGTGCATCGTGTCTTGTGGGTTCATGGACCATCTGGCTCAAAAAGTTGTCTAGTATACAATTTATAAATACTGAACTTCTATGATCCATGGTCCATATTAGACAAGGAATCCCATTGAATGCCAGGAAAATTAAAATCACCCATTATGACTCTATATACCATTTTCTTTACTGTGGCATGCCGTCTCAATTCCTTTTACAATTTCCTGAGTCTAATTTTTGACTCTATTAGAGGTCTATAAAATGCCCTTCTATTCTATAAGGTGATTTATTAAACATAAGGATATCTACCCATACTGATTCAATATCTGTGATTAGTTTTAAAGTCAGTCATTAATACTGATTGAATATTGCTTTTAACATAAAGCGCTACACACCACCCTTCTTTCCTTTTTGCTGGTATAAATAAAGTGAATATCCTGTTTCATTTATATTCTGGAACGAGTCCCAGAGTAATTTTTCTATAACTGGTGCCTTCTAGTTATGCAAATAGCTGCAGATTCATTTGTAAGATAAATTCAATTCAGTTTCATTTTATTTTACACAAGAGATTGTGTAAAAGTATTTATATTTGAAATACATGGTTATATCATCCTTATGGTTTGCAAGACTGGGTTATTTGAGCATTTACCAATTTTGCTACTAAGTACTTACTTACATTTATTGTATCTGATTTTAGCCCATCCCCCAACTTACTCTAAGCTTGCTAAACAAGTCTCAACCTGGTGCTGTGGAAGCCCAACACCTTTACAACTCAAGTGAACTCCATCTGTTGCAAAAAGATCTTTATCTAGAAATTCTCTCCACAAATCCAAAACCTAATATTTTCTGAAAAACATAAATTCCTAATCCTTTCATTTACACCTAAAGCCCTACTCCCCCATTCCTGACCTGCACCTAACCTAGGTAAAATCCTAGAAATCATGCACCTTCTTCCGCTAGCTTTCATCTTCTGAATCAATCTCCTATAATCTGCTATTAATTCTTCTGACCTTCTATGTCCTATATCATTTGTACCCACATGCACAATCACATTTGAATCAACATTTGTAGAATCAATCTCTATCTATACTATCCACACGATATCACTCTCTGGCACCTGGATAACATACTCTCAATCGTTTCTTTTATTCTTATTTTGAAAAGTCTTATCTAGGTATCGTATCATAGAGTCTCCAATTAGCAATTTATCAGAGTCTTCTCTTTAGAAAACTCAACATTACCATTGGCACTCTCTGATCCCTCCCCATCTGGAAGACAGTCAAACCTGTTACTGCAGGTCACAGGCTGATTGACTTTCGAGATCCTCATCTTTAAACTATTTCTAAATCCTACAACTTTATATTCATCTGCAGACCTATTTTCAACTATTTTATCCTTTTCCCCCTCATCTTCCTGCCTAGGTGAATCACTGTTCCTGTCTACCCCTATATCCCGCTCCCTCCTCGCCTCAACATCCCTACTAACCTTTTTCTTGACACTTCCCTCCTTTCTCAACTCAAATACAGCTTCTTTCAATTCATTCATATCTTCACTCAGTCTTGCAATCTCCTTCCTTAGCAACACATTCTCTGCATTTACAACACAAGCAGGGCAGTTATTCACATATTCACCTCTCACAGTCCCACAGTTATCACACAGAGCATACATACTTTAAATTATTATCTACTTTACTACCTTGTACCTACAATTTACCAACTACAGTTTAAATATCGTTAAAGCCTAAAAAGAAATAAACTAATATCTTAAAACAAGTTAAAATTTTTAACAACTAGTTTAAGTATTGCTAAAGCCTAAAAAGAAATAAACTAATAAAATTAAATAAAATTAAAAAAATATATTAATTTTTTTTTTATTTTTTTTTTTTTTTTTTATATATATATATTTTTTTTTTTTTTTTTTTTTTTTTTTTTTTTTTTTTTTTTTTTTTTTTTTTTTTTTTTATGGTAGGCCTAACAGTAGTCCAACTTGTACCAATTATTTCACCAGCTACAGTTTACTAAATATCACTAAGGCCTAGAAAGAAATT
The DNA here is from genome assembly GCA_015478945.1 of Trachelipus rathkii. Taxonomy (NCBI): domain Eukaryota; kingdom Metazoa; phylum Arthropoda; class Malacostraca; order Isopoda; family Trachelipodidae; genus Trachelipus; species Trachelipus rathkii. Next base: position 45,199 of record JABUQX010062617.1, on the reverse strand, counting down.
AATATCTTAAAACAAGCTTGAATATAGTATAGCCTAGGCCCTAGGCTAAGTCTATATAAAAAATTATAAAATAGGCCTAACTTAGGCTATGGCTCTGGTAAACTTAATTTAGTTTAAATTACCACAAAATTAATATAACAATTGTTAAAGACTATAGTTAAATGCAGAAAAACTATTTAATAATTCAAATAAACCTGCA
>JABUQX010062617.1:30000-40000 GCA_015478945.1 Trachelipus rathkii | reverse complement strand
TGAATTTATAAAAACCAAACAAATTCAAAACTTACCAGATCACAAACTGAGGACAAAGGAAGAAAATAGACTTGGCGGTAGCACATCAGGAGTCAGAATACATTTTCTTAGAATGCGAACCAGCGCATTTTTATAGGTAAAAAAAAAGGGGAAAGAGGGGGGAATGATTGGGTCGTTAGTTTCAAAATGATAGTGGAGTTTATTGAATAAATATGATAGGAAGAAAGTAAATAATTAAATTAAATACAAAAAGGACTTTGGCTAGTGATAAAAGATTTTTGGAGCGTACGTGAGGAAAAAAGAAATTTTATCTGAAAAGATAAAATTTGATAATGAAGAACAAAATAGATATCTCCATTTTGTTGTTCAAATAGACTTTTACAGATAAATTTCTGTGAAAGAGGTCCCCTGCCAGTGAAAAGAAAAGGAAATTGAGGTATGCAATTTATGCAGGAGGATTTGAATATGTGGGTTCTAGTCCAGGGTAAATAGAAGGGGTTGATTTTGGTTCGGGTATAGGTGCACGTTGGACCACGGTATATTGAACACTAGGGGCTGCAGAAGGAGCTGCAGGGGGTACTGGAGTAGGGCGAAGTTTAAAATAAACCAAACAGATTCCTAAGATGCTTAGTATGGTCGCAAAAATGGAGAATCCGGATATCGAAAAAGAATGGATATTTATGCTTTTCTGAGTTTGTAAAGTTCGATTGATGGTGTCAAGAGACTCATCCCAATGGGGATGTAATGGTTTTAATTTTAATTTGGAAGTCAGAGAAGTAACATTTGGGATAAAATTTTGACGATCAAGTGGATATTCAGGAAGTTGAGAATCTTTGTTAATCCAACTTGTTTGCACGGAAGAATGGGAAGGGTACTTGAAGGTGTATTTGTCTGAAACAAATGTGCATCCTTGTGGGAGAAGGAAAATGTTACTAGTAATTAATCTGGGTTGACTTTTGGGACAGGAGATTGAAGCTACGACCTTGGAAGAGAAAGTGAGTAGGGTTTGATGACCGACCTTAAGATTGAAAGGGGCTTCAGAGAGATAGGAAATGTAGTTACAATGAGTGGTTTGATTTGTTCTTAATATTGCGGATATGATACAGTTTCGGCATCATGGACAGCGCCACAAGTGTCTTCTGTCAAACTTTTACTGTATGTATATTTGAGGGTCTGATGATTTAGAAAATAGTAGGGATATTCGTTATTTAACATCAGTCTTGGGTATGTGGCATTTAGTGGCGTGGGGAAAGGAATTACTTTATAAATTTTGTAAGAAGTTTCATCGGAAAATGGAATGATAGTAGATAGAAGGTAAGCATCGTCTTCGTGTATAAATGACCAAGATAGAGATAGGAACTTGTAGAATGATTCGTGAGTAAGAGGTATTATTGGTTGGTGTTGTAAAATTTGGCTACTATTTCTGATAAGCTCGTGTAAGATATCATAAGAATATACATTTAAGGGGGTGTTTTGGTACTTTGCTGTAGTCCATATATTTTGTATGGTTACAATGAGAGTGTGTATGTTGTTCGAGATTGTTTTTTCTAAGTTTAAGTATGTGTTCAGCTTCGATATTTCCTGCTGTAATTCTATCGAAGGTATAGATGCATTTATATATTGGGTTAACACTTTCAAATTGTCTTTTATATCTATTAATGTATTAGTATTCTGATGAACTTGCTCTTTAAGTTTATAAATATGGGCTCTCGTATCTTGTAATAAGTTTATTTTGGTATTAAGTTTATTAATATCGTTCATGGTTGCTGTCCCGAATAAATATTGCAATGCCGTTCCGCCTACATTTATTAGGCCTCTACTTACTCTTTTGGGTGCTGAAGGCTGAATATTTAAAGTGGGACAACAACCAAGGATCTTGGAAGAGGTGTTTGAATTGTTTCTGGTTTTCTTGTAGCAAAGAGTTTACGTAGGTTAGTTCAGGTGAAGTTTGGTTTACGTTAAATCTACTGTTGAATCTCTGTTGCAAGTAAGGTATATAATTAGTTAGTAGCTGGGTATTTTTGATTAATACATTTTCTATAATGTTATATAATTCCTTTGAGCATCTTAAGTTAGTATGTATGTTTAAGTAGCTTGTGATAAATCTTGAATGTCCTGCTTGTTTTAAAACAAAGCCTTGATGAACTTCATATTGTGATTCTGTGTTTTCTAGTTTCAGAGCGAAGATTTTTGATGTCAAGATAAAGAAGAGGATCCAGTTTCTCAACATGTTTGTCTGTGAAGATAGAGGAAAAGAGAAGATTTTATGAGAAGAAGGTTTTGAAATTTTGTGATCTTAATATTTATTTGTTATAATTGTCTTTTTCAATGAAATGTGATGACCGTTTCATATTTTACATGTTAGAAATGTTTTCCTAATATGTTTGATTATTTATACATTGATGTAAATAAATGTAAAATAGTCGGCCCGTGGTACTTTTAAAATTAAAGAACACTCATGATTTAGGAGGTCTTGGGGGTGGTAAACCTCTACCTTGAGGGATGTTTTGTGGTGGAGGAAGTAAGTATTCTCTGTTTCCTCGTAATACAGTACCCTGTTGTCTGTTCCTTAAAGCCATGGGGTGTGGAATGTTGGCGTTTCTCATTGGGAAATTAGGAACGAACGTGTGATCACGAGATCTATCATCTGGAGGAGAGGGAGGAGAGGTGTTTCCAGCTGATGTTAGGGAGTGGAGGAGGGATGTCCTGAGTGGGAGGAATTTGAAGATCTGACGGGGGTTGTAAAGGACCTTGAGAGATGGGAGGAGGGGGTGGTAAGGGAGGCTTAGGAATCGGGGTAGGATGAGCAACTTTGAAGTGAAATTTAGGGGGTAAACCAGGTGGGGGAGAAGATGTAGAACCTGACGTTGGAAGTGGAGACGGGGAAAGAGAATCGTCGAAAGATAGAGGTGGAGGTGTGGTAGAGGGAAAACCTTTAAAATTTACTCTAGGAGGAGGGGAAGGGGAGAAAAGGAAATTGGGATTTGGAGGTGGTAAATGAGCGTGGGAGGGAGGTGGGGATTGAGCTGGAGGAGGAGGTGATGGATGAGATGGTGCTGGAAGAGGTGAATGAGGTTGTGAAGGAAGAAGAGAATGAGACGAAGGAGGAGAAGAAGAAGGAGGTGGGGACAGGGAAGGAGGTGGTAAAGGAATCGGTGGAGGGGTTTGCAATGAAGGAGGGAGCTGTCTTTGGAAGTAAATAGTGTGAGGAATAGCAGATGAAGAAGGAGGGGAAGTAGGGTTAGCCAGATGAGAGGTTTTAGGAGGTGGTTCCTGAGACGGTGGGTCTTTAGGAGGGGGAGGGTCGACTTTGGGGTTTGCGGAGGAGATAGGTACATTTTCAGCTCTAAGTTTTGTGATCTTAATATTGTCCCTATGGACGATGAATGTTTTAGATGTTTGTAAACACTGCAAAAGTAATTTATTGAAATGTACCAACTGCTTAACTTGAAAGGGGCCGCACCATTTGGGAAAAAGCTTCGGTGACTGCCCGGGTTTCTTGACGTCCAACACAAAAACATAATCACCAACTCTAATTGGTGTTGAAGATGCCTTCTTATGTTGTTTAAGCATTTGTGTATTTGTTTCTTGCAAAAGATGGTCACGAGCTTGGTCTCGAATGAGATTCGCTCTTTCTGCAAGATCTTTGACGTATTCGTGAATAGGTTTAGATGGTTCGGAACCTTTAGTAAAAGGAGAGATATAATTGGGGAGATCCCAAGGAAGTCGTTTGTTGTAAGTATACAAAAGAAAATGAGGGGTACAACCTATAGAAGAATTGTACGTGGAATTAATGGCAATTTGAGTAAAAGGAATAAGTTTGCCCCAGTCATTATGGTTCGAATTGACATAATGACGTAGGTGGTTTGCAATCTGCAACATTGCTCTTTCCGCCAAACTGTTGCTAGAAGGATGCCTAACAACGATGTTAACAGCCTTGATCTTCCATTGTTTGCAAATTTCCTTTAGAAACTGAGAAGTCATCTCTGGGGCACGGTCACTCAAAATAATTTGAGGACAGCTATGACGGCATATAATCCTTTCCAGAAGTGCGTGAGCAATGTCCTTTGCGGTGTGCTGAATGAGAGGGACAAGTTCCACGTATCTCGTGAGACTGTCCTTCATTACCAAGATATACTTCGCCTTAGTTTCCTTGCAGGTTGGCAATGGGCCAAGGATATCGAGGTGGATCTTCGAGAACGGCTCGAAAGGGATGGGGTATGATTTGATCTCGGCATTTTTAGGTTTGTTACCCTTTACCTTCTGACAGGAGGTGCAGGTATTGCAATATTCCTTCACCAGTGTGTATAGTCTCGGGAATATGTATTTTTCCCTGATCCTATATACAGTTCTGTCAACACCACAGTGTCCTGCTGGGAGAGAGTCGTGGTTGAATTCGATAATTGAATGGATCATGGAATCTGGGATCTGGATCAAAAATGCGCCATTTTGCGTGGCATAATGAAGAATGTCGTCAATGAGGACGTGGGGAAATGTATCTGCAGAAATGTCTTGCTGCTGAAGAGGTTTATTATGGGAGATAAGAGGCTTCGCGAAATCATAAAGAGCTTTTAATCTATGACACGCTCTTTGTTCTTTGACGAAGTTTTCCTTAGTGAGATGGAAGCGTGTGGTTGGCAAAATTGTATTTTGCGCAAAGGTATGTGTGAGGGGGGGAGGGTTGCGACTCAAGTAATCAGGTATTATATTTAACTTTCCTTGCTTGTAAATAATGGTGGGATTGAAATGTTGAATAAATAAATTCCACCTTTCAAGTCTACCAGATAGTTGCCTATGCCTGATGAGGTGTATCAGAGGCTGATTATCTGTAATAATCGTCACTTCGTAACCGAAGATCGTGTTACGGAATTTGCGCAATGCGAAAACAATTGCTAAAGCTTCCAATTCCAAGGTATGGTAATTTGTTTCAGCTTTAGAAAGAGATCTAGAGATAAAGGAGAGAGGCTTCTCTTTATTGTTATCATCCATTTGAAATAGAACGGCTCCCAGAGCAACATTAGAAGCATCAGTGTTTATAAAGAAAGGTTTGGTATAATCAGGATAGCACAACTGCGGTTGCAATAATAATTCGTTTTTAAGTATCTCGAAAGCTTCATTTTGTTCAGGGCCCCAGAAAAATGTGCTGTTCTTCTTTATGAGTTGTGTAATAGGTTTGACAGTCTGGGAGTAATGGGGTAATAAATGAGAAAAATAAGTTAGAAAACCAAGGAGAGACCGCGTTTCTGAGACGTTTGTTGGGGGTTTGAACCCTGTGAGAGTCTTGAGCTTCAGAGGATCTGGGGATATTCCATTTTTGGAGATTTTAAAACCGAGAAAAAGGAGAGAGGTCCTCAGAAACTTACACTTTGAAAGTTTCATTTTAAGCTTGTTTTTGCGAAAAGAATCGAAGACTTTCTTTATATTTTCTAGGTGATTTTCCAGAGATGTTCCCATGATAAGAACGTCGTCGAGGAAAACTCTGCAGGCGTCGCCTAATAGATGATGCAGAGCGAGTTCCATTAAATTCGCAAAACACGAGGGTGCATTTGCCAATCCAAAGTTTAATCTTGTAGGGCAATATTGACCCCTTGTGGTCCTAAAAGCAAGGAGCGGTTGAGTCTCTTCTTCGATTTCAATGGCAGTATAGCCCGATTTTAAGTCCAAAGCTGTGAAAAAGGAACTGTTACCTAGTGAACTTAAAACGTCGGAAATGCATGGAAGGGGGAAGCGCGAAAGGACTGTGTGGGAATTAATTAGCCTATAATCGGCAACAATGCGGTTAGTTGTAGATCCTTTTTTTGGAATCACTAGGAGAGGAGCGCTATGAGGGCTGGAGATGGGTCGAATATAACCTTTGTCCAGCGAATCCTCCACCCACTGCTCAATATTTTTGAGGTAGCGGTGGGGGAGCCGATATTGAGGTCGGTATAATACCTTTGGCGCGTCTTCTTTCAAAGTAACACTAAACTTCGTTAGGGGACAAATAGGAACTTCATCATCTTCCAAAGCGATTATATCCTTGTAGTCCATGAGAAGATCCAATAAATTTTCCAGTTGATTCGGATCAGTAAGTGTTGCGCACTCATCTTCTTCGTTTTTGAAAGACTCTTGAATAATTTCTTTATATGTTTTACGAAGTTGGGACGGGGTTAAACCTTTAGACGAGGATGCAACATTAACATGGGAAGTGTCCAAAGGGGAGTTAAGAGTGAAAAGAGGATTGGCTACAGTTAAAAAAGTATTTGTTTGCAGCGTGTGAGGTGCTGCTGACATATTTATAATATCCAAAAGAACGTGACCTTTATTAACCGAGCTCATAACACCACCTATAAAGAGAAAGTTATGAAGAAAAGCCTTTTCAGAAGTTAAAATTAGTTTTTCGGGAGGGGGGGTGTTCGCTAAAGATAAAGCTTTGACAGATAAAGTTGTCTTAGAGTAGGGATCAAGGGTGACATTTTCAATAATAGAGAGGTTATACCTTGTGTCAGTATCAATTAATAAATCATTAACAAAGCTAGTTTCATTATGATAAAGAGGTAAAGATGTGTTGTGGTGTACCTCTGGTGTGGGACTGCTTTGCCGCTGGGGATAGATGGGAATGAGAGGCATTGAAATGTAGGCAGTGTCAGACAAAACAGCTATAGTATTTTTATGCGCCTCAAAACGTATATTAGGTAGAGCTAGAAAATTTGTTCCCAAAAGAAAATCTGCCCTGAACCCGCAAAGGGAATCATCAATGACAATGAAATTTATGGGTACAACTACGTTCTTTATGTGTAAATGTAAAATCGTTGTCCCGATCTGATCAAAAACGTCCCCGGTGATCGATTTCAAAGTGATCGGTGTTTTAATAAGTGGTATATTAATAGCAAATTTGTTTTCTAATTCTAAAATAAGAGATCGTCTGGCCAAGCTCGAGTTGCTGCCTGAGTCAAGGAGAAGGCGTTTATTTTGTAAAGTGTATTCATTGAATGATATATGCGTGTTTAGAAAATAAGCTGGACCAATCAATGAGTGAGAATTTGCGTCTACATCTACTGCCAAATTAGTGTCATTTGTAAAAGATGAAGAAAAGGTTAACTCTTGTTGAAGAGCTGTAGGATTAGAGGGAGGACGTAAATCTTTGGGATACAGAGGAGGCTGGGACTCCGCATTAGGTAGTGGGCGAGTAGAGAAAGTTGAAAAATTTGGAGCTGGAAGTGACTCAGGAGAGGGAGATTTAAAAGTTTCGTCTGAGTCTAAATGAATAGAAGATGGATGGGGAGTGGTTAAAATAGCTTCATTAAAAGTGACAAAAGAATCAGAGAAATCATTTATGAAATCTGGTCAGTGCCCTGTGATTCAAAATTTGGGTTATTTAAAGAGTCAAAATCATTAAGAGAGAAGGAAGTTAATTTGGGGGATAGATTAAAACTACTAAGCAAACATTCAAAAGAGCGAGAGTTAATATGAGATTCAAAAGCTAAAAGATTGTTAAAATAAGAAGTAGAAGGAAGTAAATTATGCGAAGATTTAGGAGAAATATTCCCTAATAAATTATTACTATAGAAACCAGTAGGAATAGTTTCATTATCCACTTCATTACCTTTAAATTTAGAGCAAAATATATTACTAATGTCAGTTGGCGCGTAAGCGTTTCCTCTACTTATTACGTCATATCTACTAACTAATTTATTTCGCCTGTATTTATTGAAAGAGAACCTTTCAATTTCATTTATATGCCTTGTATCAACAAGCGCTTCTCCAAATGTCATGCGATGTCCCACCGGACCTTCTGGCATATCCAATCTCACCTTCTCGCTGCGCCTCACCAGCATCTGCTGTTCTGATCCACCTGTTTGGTCAAATGCAGCTCGTTCCATTACTTAGCAAGTGCTCATATCCCAGCCATCTGCTTTCCAAAAGGTTTGCAAGTGAACGCCACAACAACATCAGTATTCATTTAACATCCCTGATACTGGCTATGCATGTTATCATCCACTATTGCCAAAATCGTGGTAATATTACTATAAAAATGAAGTAGAAATTTACGCCACTCCTACCTTCACCGATCATCATCCGCAAACCTTATTTAAAGATATAGATCAACCCAACCCAATCATCATTGAAAAACTTCACCATCGTTAACACTCCAAATCCTCATCTGTGCTTTGAGTCACATCAACTGGTAACTGCTGCGCACACACACTCCTGCCCCTGGGAGTTGCCTCACAACTGTCCACCCTGGCATCAGTGGCTTATGTAACCTGGTCCATACAATATTTGTTAATTCCTGGAAAATTTAACAAAACATAAATATACAGTTTTTGGTAGGAGTAATCAGGACACCTCCAATCCAATGCAACATGATCTCTGCCAGTTAACATACTTGGCAAAGCTCACTGCTTTGCTTCTTCGATTGCAAAAATGTAAATCTCCAAAGCGTAAGTTCAGGCAGATTTTTTTCGTCAGGAGGTAGAAGGGCTGAAACACTGTCGGTGTCTGCTTTCTGAATGGGGCTGACAGAAGTGTCGCAATCACTTCCAAATATATATGAGTTTTAAACATACCAGAATAGCTAAAGGGGTTAAAAAGACACAAAATTTCAGCGGCGGCAAATGTTTGGTGAGTTATTGGAAACTACCCTCGCTGTCGTGAATAGACCGTGGTAAGATAAACACTGAGGTGTTATGATTATCATTACCAACATCTAGTAAATTTTAACATTACATCCTGGTAAAGATTTTCGGCTGAGTGTTCGCCCCCCTAAGTTTTAAAATTCGCCGTTGAGCAACGGGCGAAAAGGATCATCGCTCTCGTCATAACAGTAGTTTTCTTCATATTGGGTCTTTCTGTATAGAGCTCTAAAACACCAGAGGGCTCCAGCCATACTTTGAGCGTATATGAAGGTGATTTCTTGCCCAAGGAAATTGCTACATCCTGGTTGTTCTCGAAAATAGGGAGCTTCCTGATTGAGGTTTAACTCCAATGTAAGAAGGTCTAAAAATTCCGGAGCCTTTCCATCTATTTTGTATAATGTCTTGCTTTATTTTGTCAGATGCTTCAACGGGGTGTTAGGATCATTAGGACTCCATCGAGAGTCCTTACATTGAGCGGTGGAACCCCTCTTGTGATTTGAAGAACATTTTCTCAAGCAGTATAATAGTATAATAGGGAGCCTTGAGCACCACCTCTCAAAGTTTTAAGCTATCAGCAGCCCTAAATGATGGAATTTCAATTTGACTTTCGGATGTTAATATGTCTGGAGTTGGAACCATCATTGTACCGCACGAAACCCCTGGTATGCTTGAAACATTCCTTGGCCTCCAGCCAAAATTTTGGTATACTGTGATGACGCTTTTGAAGTGATATTGGCTGAGCACCACATTATGATAGGGTCATAAAAATGCCTTCTAATTTCCTAAACATTTATTTATTTTGGTTTAGATCTAAACTAGTCAGAATTCTCTGAAACTCTGATAAACCCGGGCCTTTCAGAAGGTGCGAAATTAACGGCGCAGTGCCGTGCCGGCACAATTCTTTATCATCAGGTCCGTAAAGCCGCCCGCCGTTTGGCAAGTAGCATAGAAATCCGAATAGAGCTGCTGGAGGAGGAGAGAACGACGCGCTGGGAAGGAGCTCGATTCAGACCAGTTAGGTACTTCGTATACGTTGTGCGCATCATAGGTAGAGCCTGCCCAAAATGTGCTTCAACCCGTTGGTAAACAATTTTAGTGTTGTCACCTCTTAAAAGTCGTAAGAGTTATTCAATCTTTCGAATTTCCGACTTTAAATTGTTTTGAGATTTGATTTCGGTTTCCTGAGCCAACTTCGATGGCTCAGAGACGCAATTTTTCAGAGCAATATTCTCTCTGACGTTGGCGTCCCAATGAAATAAGCTAGGACCTACCCACTTGCCATCTATACGGCCTTCAAGAAGCAACTCGGGCTTCGTAACCTGTGTTATGGTTGCAATAGGTTGGGCAGGAGAGGGTGGGGTGGTTACATCATCACCTGCCAT
>JABUQX010062617.1:22500-25000 GCA_015478945.1 Trachelipus rathkii | reverse complement strand
ACACACACACACACACACACACACACACACACACACACACACACACAGAAAGATTGTCGTAAAATCGAATGAACATTTTACATTTCAACCTTAATCTCATGCTCTAAATAAATAATGGATCCTTTAAGCCTAGACGATCATCAACCTACTAATATTATAATAGTATATATATTTTTAATTTTTTTTTTTATATATAAAAATAATTAATATTTCTTTTTAAGCTATATATTTATTTTATAATATACAATAAAATCGTCAGTTATATTAGCGGAACTAGATTAATCCCATATGATTGGTAAAACCAGCTTGTGAGGAGTTTAGCTTTTAGAAAGACTTCATGGAAAGAACAAGGACAACAACGGACGATGTGAGATGATCTTACGTGAAAGGAATCGGCACCTCGATGAGACCAAATTTGCATTCTCGTTATTCACCTTCCCTCCAAATCAGAGGGAGCAATAATGTCGTCTTCCCACATGTATAAAAATAGTACATGAAAGACTTTGATAATTTTCCCCTTCTTAGGTTTCTTAATGAGCTTTAATTTCCATTATATCATTCTTTATATACTATTATATATTATAATATTTATAATATATATATAATATATATATATATATATATATATATATATATTATATAATAATAATATATATATATATATATATATAATATATAAAAACTGATATAACTTGGGAAATTAAGCTCACTTAATGAAACCTAAGAAGGGGGAAAATCACTCAGTCGTTCTACTGTGTATATACAGTATTAAGTATATATATATATATATAGTAATATATATATATTATATATATTATATAATATATATATATATATATATATATATATATATATATATATATATATAATATAATATATATAATATATATACTGTATATACTCTCATTTTTTGTATGTTAAATGGGAAGGAATTGATCATAATAAGCTTCTTTTATGCATGCTTACCCCCAATTTAGCCCAAATACGAGGAAAATATCAGCTTTGGTATGCATTGGCAGTGCCTCTTCCTCCTCCATCCATCGGTAAAACCTTCCCTATCCCCCCCCACATTCATTCTCCCCCTGTATAGAAGAAAGAAAAACTCAAAAAGTTTTACCTCTTGGCCATCATTACCGATTGCGAAATAAAAAAACAAAATAAAAAATGAACATTAAAAGCGCAGAGAAATTATTTTTTTCCTTAAGGTTAGTGACACCATTTAAAAGTGGCTCTATTCAGTGCCTCATATTCACCTTGAAGACTTATTTAAATGCAAATCGGAATGTTTTTTTTTTTTTTACCATTGTTTATAACAACTTAGTTACAGTTGTGGGTTCCCACCCCCGTAACCATTTCTATTAACAAAAATAGCTCTGGCTCTGTTTGTTTGATTCGCAAAAGCACAAAAATCTTTACTGTGAATATATATATATATATATTATATGATATATAATATATATACTATATATATATTATATATATATATATAATATATATAATATATTAATATATATATATATTTACGTGTATATACATATATATATATATATATATATATATATATATATGTAACGAATAGGAGAAGCCTCTCTGCGTTGTTCGCTATTTTAGATCTGAGAATACACAAACACACGTACACACACCCTACACACACACATAATTAGACTCGGGAACACACTCTCTGTTATAAGTGCTTTTAATAGTCATTGTTGTGCGACACCTTGGAAATAAACATTATGAAAATGCTACGTCAACATATTAAATTATTTGAAGTTGAGTTGGTCGAATATACCGAATTCGCTCCGCATCGCACCGCACCTCTATATTTCAATGTGAACTGCACCGCACCGCACCGCAACGCACCCAGTTAGTCGGTCAACTCTAATTTGAAGATTGTAATATATAATTAATACAAATCAAAAGAAAAACGGACACAATTGCGACCAAATTCTGTTAGAGAATATTGAGAAGACTCAATCGGGAAAGGTAAAAATGTTAAAAGAAAAATGGAGGTGCAACTTCTTCAATTTTTTTCCTAAAAAGTTTTTTCTCCACAAAATCCATCCTGCTTTGTCTCAAGTCGCTCTTATAATATAATTCAAGCCAGAGGCAATTTATATATCGAGAATTTTCATTCACTTATCGAATTGTTCGTTCGCCAACTAACAGCTAAATAATAATAATAATAATAATAATAATAATAATAATAATAATAATAATAATAATAATAATAATAATAATAATAATAATAATAATAATAATAAATTACCATGCTGAATTGCTCTTCTGGGATGGTTACGCCTTATGAACCATAATGCTATACATTCCGATTATATAAATACAAACATATTAAAATTTAACCCAAGAAATTAAAAGTGAATAATGAATATTATTGTTAATATCAATTTTTATCTCCTAACCTCCTTGGGATTTTTACTGCAAATAATTTCTAGCCTATAGACTGAAATATTTCTAATTTCCGTATGTCTGATTTGCTTTC
>JABUQX010062617.1:0-2500 GCA_015478945.1 Trachelipus rathkii | reverse complement strand
TGGGTTTAGAGTTTTGAATTTCCTTAAGCCTTTACAGTCATATAACATTTTAGTATGTCTTTTCTTTAAATCTTTCAGGATAATAAATTCTTATATAAAAGTTTAACTAATTAAGATTTATTAAATTTTTTGGCGTGACATTTTGATTAAAAAAAAAAAAATGAAAATACCATACAAGAGGTAGAATTAAAGTAAGTGAATGGAATGAAGTATCAACAGCGAACAAGAGTTTTATGCAATTATTGTAAAGAAAGTATAATTAAAAAAATTGAACTAATTAGAAATCACTTGCGAAAATGTGCAAGTAAAAGCAAGCAAGAATTACGTGAAGAAGTAGAACAACAATCTAGTTGTTTAATAACAAGATGCATCTATCTAATTTTTAAGCACAAGCAGTGCCTGCAGTGGCCCTGTTACCTCAACACCAGTAAAATTCAAAAAACAAATTACTCTTTCAACATTCAATTTTTAATAAACTTGCTTAATTGTCCAGCAAGTAATAGATCTCTCAAAATATTTTTTCAACATTTTTCATTTGGCCACGTATGAAATAAAATAAGAAATATGCTTGGTGTGCAAAAAGCAGAGATGTTTCTCGGAGCCTATTGACATTTTAAAAATAAGAGGATCACCAGGATTATTATAACTCCATTCCTCCACTCATTTCAAATGTGTAACTCGTTTGTATCTAGAGTTGCCTCTCGCCTACAGCTTTCCGATTCAGTTCTTGCCGATCTGGTGGGATTTCTTAGGGGGTAACCGCAATCTTGTGAAATTCAACTCTTTAAAAACTCAACTCCTAATATCTCCCTCTCTAAAACACCTCCCAACTTTCCTATTCCCTTCGACGGCTCTAATGTCTCACTTGTAAACAACATAAACATTCTGACTAACATAAATTAGTGATTGTCTGGAGACCTCATATCACATTGGTTACTAAAATGGCCTCAAAGAAGCTGGGAATTCTGTTCAGATTGGGTGAATTTTTTTCTTCTGCTCAGATACTCCAGTTATATAAGGATCTTACTCGCCCCTGTATGAAATATTGTTCTCACATTTGGGGTGTATCCGGTTCTACCCTCCTTTTGGATTAGGTTGAGGCTAAGGCTAAGAGACTTATAAACTGCTCATGTTTTCTGACTCTCTTGACCCTCTTCTCTGCGACGTGACAATGATCCATATCTTTTTCATTGGTATCAAACGGCAGGTGCTCGAAAGCGAATTGGCCTCTCGCATTCCTCCACCACTGCGTCGCCCTCGTAGCACAAGAGTTGCTTTACTCCCACATGAATATTGTGTGAATATTGGAGACTCAAGGATCACTTATTGTGTTGCCTCCTTCTTTCCAGCCACATCTCTTTTGGAACTCCATGCCTTCATCTATTTTTCCTTCAGTATTCAATCTTCCTCTCTTTAGTCCCACGTCTGCGCCTCACCTGAGGAATTGCGTTAGGCAACGGACTGGGTGGGTTGACTTTCCACTTTTTTTTTTCTTTTTTATTTATTTTTTTGCCCCCTCCTTTTGAAAAGGGCCATGCCCGTGAGTGGGGGGGCATCATGTAAAAAAAATTAATGACAATAACACATATAATATATATATATAGTGATATATATTAGAATATATATATAGATATATTAATATATATATATAGTATATATGGATATATATATATATAATATTATATATATATATATATATATATACTATATATATATAATATATATATATATATATATAAATATATATATATTTTTTATGCTTGCATCTAAACTTCAGAATTCAAGTTTTGTTAAAGTTATTTCAATATATATATATAATATATATATTTATATATATATATAATATATATATATATAATATTATATATATATATATATTATATATATATATATATATATATATAATATATATATATATTATATACTATATTTTATGCTCTTCAGAATTCAAATTGATAATAATTCTTTAATGCCTGCATAAAATTGCTAAATTGCAAAAAAAATGTATTGTTATCTTGATAATACTGGTAGTAGAAACAAGCTTAAAGTATGGCATTTTAATTGATTTAAAGTCAAAATTTAAAGTTTAGGACCAAAATCCCAAATAGTTTGTTTTGCTGGGTATTTAATCTTGGGGTTTTTGGGCACCAACCCTGGCTTTAGAACACAACCTCTTTCTTAGAAGTTTATTTCCTGAGAGAGATACGGAGATAGTGATCATATAGGAAAGATCACGTGACCTCGAAGAAAGATCATGTAAAAAAGCAAAATCAAGATTCATGAATATTAAAAACAAATAAGGTTAAATTGTCTGTTTTCGAAGATGTTGAATGTAATTTTTTGGAAGATAGGTAAAGGACACTTTGTTTTGAGGCATGAAAAACTCCATATTCATTGACCCCTTCTGGAGAAGCCCCATACGAGAAAGAAAGATTACAGCTCACATTTACTCTTATGCCACCCTTCTTCCATTCACCCTTCTTGCTTGTGAGGTTGAAAA
>JABUQX010062616.1:10000-22500 GCA_015478945.1 Trachelipus rathkii | reverse complement strand
CTGTTTTAAATCGTCTTCATACTGCTCTGGTTGCTTAAAAAATATCGAAAGAAAAATTGTTAATAACATCATTCCGATTAATCGCTTGTAGTTAAAAGGTGTAATATTCGAGGGTATGGAAATCCTGGAAATCCTGGAATCCTGGAAGGATTCCAGGATTCTGGAAATGACTAATTGGTTTCGAAACTGGAAACTGGAACCCCCCCCCAAAAAAAAAAAAAAAAAATTAAAATTAAATAAAATAAAATATTAATTAAATATAAATAAATAATAAAAAATTGCGCGATTGTCGTTTTATTTCCGGTTGCCTGCCGGCTGTGCCGCCGCAGACTCCGTCTGCCTGGAATCGAGTACCCGCGTTTTGGCACCCCTTCGGAGAAGGGGTGCTGGTTCCTTCCAGATAGAAGGATTCTTAGAAGGATGAAATTGACGTTAGTGCGTAGAGAAGAAGGAAGAATAGGAAGGAGAAGAAGGAGGGAAGGAGGAAGAAAATGGTAGTTGGAACCCTCCGGGAGGAGGGCCCCATCTGAAATAAAAGAAGTAGAAATTGCACGGAGTGCATAAGAGAAGCACGGAGGAAGGAGGAAACGGATGGTGTTGGAAACCCTCCGAGGACGTCCCTAACTGAAATTAAAAAGAAGTTAAATGCACGGAGTGCATAAGAGAAAATGGAGGAAGGAGGAAGGAGGAAGGATGGAGAAAGGAGACTGAGAAGGAGACAGAGTTGGTGCAGGCACCGGTGCTAAAGCAAGTGCGTTAACCCTCTTGGTCCTCCTTTTGTAAAAATTCCTGAGCAAGAGGACTGACATTTCTATTTTCAAATCTCGTTTTTCTTTTTATAACGTCAATTAAAATATATTGTTTGCTATTTTTATTTACCAGTTTATGCTATATTTGTTTTACTGCTTGTCTCCAAAAAAACATTTTCATTATGATCGCTTTTTAATTGGTCAATTAAATATTTTGTTTAATTGTTTGTCACAGTATGTTTTTAACAGGAAAAACTTTTGCATTTTTACATACCTTAAATCAGTAAATCAGTAAATCAGTAAAGCAGTAAATCAGTAAATCAAACTGCCTTCCAGACACCTTCCTATCCATCCATGATCTATTGATCTATTGATCTATTGATCTATTGATCTATTGATCTATTGATTCAAGTCATATTTTGTATAACATAACACAAAAACTTTTATTTATTTTGTTTTGTTTCCTTAAACATTATGTTTTTACTATAAAAATTTATTTATTTTGTTTTATTTTTACTATAAAAATTTATTTATTTTGTTTTATTTCTTTAAACATTTTTGTTTTTACATAAAAATTTATTCTTTTTATGTTTATAACTTAAAAAATTTGCATTTTTACATACCTTAAAGCAGTAAATCAGTAAATCAGTAAATCAAACTACCCACTCTATCCTCCTACCCTTCCATGATCTATTGATCTATTGATCTATTGATCTATTGATTCAAGTCATATTTTGTTGATAACATAACACAAAACTTTTATTTATTTTGTTTGTTTCTTTAAACATTATGTTTTTACTATAAAAATTTATTTATTTTGTTTTATTTTTACTATAAAAATTTATTTATTTTGTTTTATTTGCTTTAACCATTTGTTTTACATAAAAAATATTATTTTTTTATATGTGTATAGACTTAAAAGATTGTGGCATGTGTTTTTGTTGAAATGTTGACGTTTGTTGTTGTTTTGTTGTTTTTGTTGTTGTTGTTGTTGTAAATATATTTAACGTTCAAGTTAAATAAAAATATACAACACTTTTTCAAACATATCGTCTAAAAATATTAAGTTAATTTTACAATTAACATTGAAAACTAAACAAAAATATATCTCAGCCTAGCCTAACTGACATACAGCATTCAATAACAAGGTAACTAAAATTAGAAGTTTCAACTTACCAGCAGAAGTCGGCCATAGCAATTCTCAATCTTTACTATACCAAAATATTATTATTATTATTATTATTTTTTAATTATATTATTATATTATTTATTATTATTATTATTATTATTATTATTATTATTATTATTATTATTATTATTATTATTATTATTATTATTATTATTATTATTATTATTATTATTATTCTACATAGTTGTCACAACATCAATAATGCGTGCGATCACTTTGCCTGCAGATCAACAACTAAAACATTGGTAGGTAAATTGCTCTCCATCCGACCCCTAAACATTACGTAATCTTGTTACGCTCAAGGGTAAACAATCAGAGAACTGTATTTGCTATGCCATCACGGGACAGCCAATGAAATTCGAGGAATGACTCATTAATCTTACTATCTTTTGACACATGAGAAGGGTAAATAGATTTATTACTTTGTTCCCAATATCTTTTGACACATGAGAAGGGGTAATGAGATTTATTACTTTTCTCCCAATATCTTTTGACACACGAGAAGGGCAACGAGATATTTATTCCTTTGAAAAGAATATCTTTATAAACATGAGAAGGGAACGAGATTATTACTATGTTCCCAATAACTTTTGACACATGAGAAGGTAAATAAATTTATTACTTCTTCAACGTTTGTACTTACTTAACATATGTTTTTATTTTAAACAGATAGTTTTATTATTATTATTATTATTAGTATTATCAGATATATCAATTATTATGATTATTATTATTATTATTATTATTAGTATTATATTATTATTATTATTTGATTATTATTTTATTATTATATCCAACTATATATGGTATATGAACATGAACCAAACCTAACAATTAATCAACACACACAACCACACACACACACACAACACAACACACGACACACACACACACACACACACTCCACACACACACATAATTATAGACACTTTACTTGAAACACGAGACTGGCAATCGTCGTACTAACTTACTGATCACATGACTGCTATTTCTATGATGTCAAGCAGATGTGTAACATTTTTCTGAAAGTCGTAGGAAGATATTTATATTTTTTAAAACATTTTTGTGGGTTTAAAATTTAAAAAAAAAAAAAAAAACAATTTTTCTTTTTACTTTTTGTTTGGTTATTTTTGGGTCTTTTCCTCGTCGTTTCTCTTATTCTTTATATTTATATTTTTGTGAAAAGTTATTTACTCTTATTTTATTTATTTTAGTTTTATTTTATGTTATTTTATTTTATTTAAAATAATCTATATATATTTTTTTTAAAACTTTTACTTATTTTTTGCTTTGTTTTCTTTAAACATCATTATGTTTTTACTATAAAAATTTATTTATTTTGTTTTATTTGCCTTTAAACATTATGTTTTTACTAAAAAAAATTATTCTTTTTAGTCGTTATAAACTTTAAAAAATTTGCTTATTTACATACCTTAAAGCAGTAAATCAGAAATCAGTTAATCAAACCACCCCACTCAACCTCCTACCCATTCGTGATCTATTGATTCTATTGATCTATGATCTGATTGATTCATGTTCATATTTTTGTATAACATAACATAAAAATAAATACTCTATACACTGATCAACGAATAATGCTAACGTAGCATAGTTTTCCTATTATTAAAGCTAACATAACATACCTGCAACCTAAGAATATAATGTACACAGCAAACCTAGCATACCTTAAGCACGAATAATCAGCTAACATCAACAAAGTTCCACCCTTAACAACAGTAAAGTAACTAACATAACATTACAAAACGTAACCTATTCACACTTTTGTCAAGCAAATCTCTAACATATCAGTGTTAATTTTACATTAACATTTGTAATATTTAACAAAAATTTATCATAACTTGTGTAATTATCAATAACAGACCACGAATATATGCTAAAAACCCCGTTCAACAAATTTTTACAATTAAAAAAGCTAACGAAAACATGAACCTGAACGTAGGAATAGTATGTACAACGACAAACCTAACATACCTCACGTATTGAATAATCTGCAACGTTCACAAAGTGCGGATACTTATCAAAGGTGAAAAGTAAGCTAATCAACACAGACAAAAACTCAATGAGTATCCCAACTTGTTCCAGGCATTACGCAGCCAACAGCTAAAGCCAGTATTATCTAACAAAATCTCTTAACAACAAAGTGCCCAATCTATCAAAGATACCAACATCTTGAACTATGGAATTTGACCACACCTTCATCAAAATGCAATTCATATCAAAATAACATTAATTTTGAACTTAGAATAAACGTATACATTAGCAAAATTCTTGGGCAAACCTAACATATACTCAGCAAAAACTTAACCTATACCCATATTATTATTATTATTATTATTATATTATTATTATATATTATTATTATTATTATTATATTATTATTATTATTTATTATTATTATTATTATTATTTTATTATTATATCAAACTATATATGATATGACATGAACAAAACCTAACATTATCATACACACCACACACATACACACACACACACACACACACACACACACACACACACACACACAATACACACACACCAACACACACACTCACACACACACAATAATTATAGACACTTTACTTGAAACACGAGACTGGCAATCGTCGTACTAACTTACTGATCACATGACTGTTATTTATATGATGTCAAGCAGATGTGTAACATTTTCTAAACGTCACTGGAAGACATTTACATTTTTCACATGTTTAATATAAACATTTCGTTTTGTTATGTATTTTATTTTACGTTTCTATTATTCTTTATATTTATATTTTGTTAAAAGTTATTTATTTATTTATTTATTTTAGTTTTATTTATTTTTATTTTATTTATTTAAAATAATCTATATATTTTTTAAAAACTTTTATTTATTTTTGCTTTGTTTCTTTAAATATTTGTTTTTTCTTAAAAATTTATTTATTTTTTTTTATTTGCTTTAAACATTTTTTTTTTACTAAAAAAAAAAAAAAATTATTCTTTTTACGTTTATAACTTAAAATTTGCATTTTACATACCTTAAAGCAGGAAATCAGTTAAATCAGTTAATCAAACCACCCACTCTAACCTCCTACCCATTCGTGATTCTATTGATCTATTGATCTATTGATCATTGATTCATGTCTTATTTTGTATAACATAACATAAAAAATAAATTCTTTATACACTGATCAGACGAATATATGCTAACGTAGCATAGTTTTCCATTATTAAAGCTAACATAACATCACCCGAACTAAGAATATAATGTACAAACGCAAACCTAACATACCTCACGCTACGAATAAATCAGCTAACATCAAACCAAAGTTCCACACTTAACAACAGTAAAGAACCTAACCATAACATACAAAAACGTAGCCTATTCACACTTGTCAAGCATAAACTCTAACAGATCAATGTGTAATTTTACGATTAACATTGTAATATTAACAAAAAATTTATCATTAATCTATATATTTTTTTAAAACTTTTATTTAATTTTTGCTAATTCTGTTTAAAACATTTTTGTTTTAACTAAAATTTATTTCATTTTATGTTTATAACTTGAAAAATTTGCATTTTACATACCTTAAAGCAGAAAATCAAGTAAATCAGTTAATCAAAATACCCACCTCACCCTCCTACCCTTCCTATTGATCTATTGATCATTGATCTATTGATCTATAATTCAAGTCAATTTCGAGTATCATTTTGAGGGAAACATAACATAAAAATAAAGTTATTTATACACTGATCAACGAAAATATGCTAACGTAGCAAGGTTTTCACATTAAAAAAGCTAACATAACATCACCTGAACTCAAAGAATATAATGTACAACAACAAACCTAGCAACCTTAAGCACGAATAAACAGCTAACATCACCAAAGTTCTACACTTAACAACAGTAAAGTACCTAACATAGCATACAAAACGTAACCTATTCACACTCTTTGTCAAGCCATAAACCTCAACAGAGTCAATGTTAAGTTTACAATAACATGTAATATTTAACAAAGATTTAATGTATCCTAACCTAGTTCTTTATATACCGACCTACGAATATATGCTAACGGTAACAAATTTTTTTACATTAAAAAGCTAACATAACATAACCTGAACTTAGAATATAACTGTACAACGACAAAACCTAACATACCTTCACGTATGGAATAATCTGCTAACATCACCAAAGTTCGGATTACTTATCAAAGGTAAAGTAGCTAACAACACATACAAAACTCAATGTATCCCAACTTTTCCAGCATACCAGCAACAGCTAAAGCGTATTATCTAAAACAAAAATCCCTTAACAAAATGACCAATCTATCAAAAACATACCAACATCTTGAACTATGAATTGACACTTACCTTCATACAAAATGGCAAAACTTCATATCCAAAATAAATATTAATTTGAACTATGGAATAAAACGTATACATTAGCAAATTCCGGCATAAGCCTAACATTACTCAGCAAAAACTTAACCTATACCCACCTACCCAAAACTTAACCTATACCTACCAATGTTTTAGTTGTTGATCTGCAGCCAAAGTGATCGCATGCGTTATTGGTGTTGTGAGATCTTGTGGAATAATAGATAATATAATAATAATAATAATAATAATAATAATAATAATAATAAATAATAAAATAATAATAATAATAATAATAATAATAATAATAATAATAATAATAATAATAATAATAATAATAATAATAATAATAATAAATAATAATAATTAATAATAATAATAATAATAATAGATAAAAAAATAATAATAATAATAAATATGTTTTGATGTATAGTAAAGATTGAGATTGCTATGCCGACTTCTGCTGGTAAGTTGAAACTTCTAATTTTAGTTACCTTGTTAATGAATGCTGTATGTCAGTTAGGCTAGGATGAGATATATTTTTGTTTAGTTTTCAATGTTAATGTAAAATTAACATAATATTTTAGAGATATGTTTTGAAAAAAGTGTTGTATATTTTCATTTAACTTGAACGTTAAATATATTTAACAACAACAACAACAACAACAACAACAACAACAACAACAACAAACGTAACATTTCAACAACAACAACATGCAAAATTTAAGTTATAAACATAAAAAGAATAAATTTTTTAGTAAAAACAAAATTTTTAAAGCAAATAAAACATAATAAATAAATTTTTATAGTAAAAATAAAACAAAATAAATAAATTTTTATAGTAAAAACATAATGTTTAAAGAAAACAAAACAAAATAAATAAAAGTTTTTGTGTTATGTTATACAAAATATGACTTGAATCAATAGATTAATAGATCAATAGATCAATAGATCACGAATGGGTAGGAGGATAGAGTGGGTGGTTGATTTACTGATTTACTGATTTACTGCTTTAAGGTATGTAAAAATGCAAATTTTTTAAGTTATAAACATAAAAAGAATAAATTTTTATGTAAAAACAAAAATGTTTAAAGCAAATAAAACAAAATAAATAAATATTTATAGTAAAAATAAACAAAATAAATACATTTTTTATAGTAAAAACATAATGTTTAAAGAAAACAGAACAAAATAAATAAAAGTTTTTGTGTTATGTTATACAAAATATGACTTTAATCAATAGATCAATAGATCAATAGATCAATAGATCATGGAAGGATAGGAAGGTGTCTGGAAGGCAGTTTGATTTACTGATTTACTGCTTTACTGATTTACTGATTTACTGATTTAAGGTATGTAAAAATGCAAATTTTTACGTTATAAACATACTTTACCAGCAAATTAAACAAAATATTTAAAGCAAACAAAATAAATAAAAGTAATTAAAAAGTTTAAATTGAAAACAAAAAGTAAAAACATAAAGAATGAAACTGTAAAAATAAAAATAGCAAACAATATATTTTAGTTGACGTTTATAAAAAGAAAACGAGATTTGAAAATAGAAATATTCGTTAATTAATTAAAAAAATGGATATAAATTAGTATTTCACATGCAACCAGCACGGTTTAGCAACCGGTGCCTGCACCAAACCTCTGTCTACCTTCTCAGTCTCCTGTCTCCTTCCTTCCTCCTTCCTCCCTTACACTCCATTTTCCTTAGCAACTCCGTGGCATTTAATTTAGAACTTCTTTTATTCAGTTAGGACCCTCCTCCGGCGGGTTTCCAAACACCATTCTTCCTCATTCTCTCTTATGCACTCCGTGCATTTAAACTTCTTTTATTTCAGTTAGGGACCCTCCTCCGGAGGGTTCCAAACACCATTCTTCCTCCTTCCTCCGTCTTCTCTTATGCACTCCGTGCATTTCTACTTCTTTTATTTCAGATGGGGACCCTCCTCCGGAGGGTTCCAAACACCATTCTTCCTCCTTCCTCCTTCTTCCTCCTTCCTCATTCCTCCTTCTTCTCTTACGCACTCCGTGCATTTCATCCTTCTAAGATCCTTCTATCTGGAAGGAACCAGCACCCCTTCTCCGAAGGGTGCACTCGTCCGGAACCTCGATTCCAGGCAGACGGAGTCTGCGGCGGCACAGCCAGGCAACCGGAAATAGAGATACCTTCACGCAAACTATTTATTATTTATTTATTATTTATTAATATTTTAATTTTATTTTAATTTTAATTTTTTTTTTTTTTTTTTTTTTTTATTTTTTTTTTTTTGGGGGTGTTTTTGTTTCCACACTGACAGAGGGGAAAAAAACAACCATTTCCAGGTTCCTGGAATCCTTCCAGGATTCCAGGATTTCCAGGATTTCCATACCCTCGAATATTACACTTTAACTACAGCGATTAATCGAATGAATGTTATTAACAATTTTCTTTCGATTATATTTTTTAGTCAACCAGAGCACGTAGAAAGACGATTTAAACATCGATATAGGGGTAAAAAACATCGATAAATCGATTGAAACCGTTAAAAATGATCTACCGATCATTTAAAACCTTCTAGGAACCAAAAAAAAACCCTTTGGGGGGCTCCGCCCCCTTTTTGGGGGTAAAATCCTTGAGTTCAGGCTCAAAACCTCTAAAGTCGGTCTTCCAGACCTTAAATTCGGTCTCACCGAACCTTAAAAACCCTAACCTTGACACGTCAAGCTTGAAAAACCGGATGTTGCAAAATGTTGCTTGCAACATGTGCAACATCCGGTTGCAACTTCCGGATGTCAGTCTGGCTGCTGGTTTACCACTCCTTACTACTATATATATATATATATATATATATATATATATATATATATATATATATATATATATATATATATATATATATATATATATATATATATATATATATATATATATATATATATATGTAGTAAAACCGTAAAACTTAAGTTTCTGTCAGACCTTCGATTTCGATTTATATATATATATATATTAATAAATAATATGTAATAATATGTATAATATATATATATATATATTATATATATATATATATATATTATATATATATATATATATAAATATAATATATATAATATATATATATATATTATATATATCAATATTATAATATATATACAATATATATATATATATAATATATATATATAATATATGATATAGAATATATATATATATATATATATATATATATATATATATATATATATATAAATTAATATACAGTATATAGATAATATAATATATATATATATATATATATAGTCAAACAACAGGACTAATATGGTGCATGGTGTTCATAAAAGAAAAACGATAACACGCATATATATATATGAAAAACTATTTATTAAATAAGATACTTTAAAGAAAATATTACTATTACTTGGTTCCCACAAGACTGTCAGATCCTATACTTCCAACCATATAATAAATTATTATACGACTGAACTGTATAGCAAAGGACAATATAAAATATTAACACCACACTATATACCAACGGAGAAATTAAAAAAAAAGGATCCAATCCTATACTTCCGATGATATAAATAAAAATATCGATACCCAAAGGAAAAAGTAGAGGAAAAAAAAAATTAAATTCAACTCTATTTTGATCAATTATTACCAACCTTAAATTAAAATCTGATCCTATACCTCCGGTCGTGTAATGAAATACATTATATAATCGAAGAGCATAGCAAAAGGAAAAAAAATATTCAAAATATTAAAAAATATTAATATTTTCTAAATTTATAAAGCAAAACTAAAGCATCCAATCCTAAAAATCTCGATCAAAATATTAAATGAATATTATTCGACCAAAAGTATTTAACAAAGATAAGACCCAACTTCCAATTACTTTGGACTGTTTTAAAATTATCCATTAAGATACAAAATGTCTAGGGCAATCTTTAAACTGTATTCAAAGTTAAATAAATTAAATGACACAAGTATTATAATTTAACACTTACTGTACATCATCAGGAACATAAATACATCCACAAGTAAAATTCACAATTTTACATTGTAATATTCATGACCTATTTGAAAATAAATTAATTTCACCCGTACAATAAACCAACATAACATAAAATCACAACGTTACTGTAAAAATACTACTAACCTCAAAATATAACGGAAGCTTGTCGTCCTAATCAAAATGAACATCGAAAATATTGTTTGCCAGACAATGTTAATGGTCAACACCAAACACCTCTTATAATAAATGAAAATAAATCCTCGAAAAATAACAAACAAGAATTTAAGTATTAAGAAATTATATCAAGGATACTTTAATCCAATCCCATATCAAATAAATTAGTAGACCGGTGCCGCGAAATGAAAATTAAACAAAAAATTTGAAGGGATGACATACCTTTACATTATGAAGAATGGGCGGAGTTTACTTCAGAACACCTTCCTAATTAGATTTGCAAGAAATAAAAAAAAAATAAAAAATAAAAAATCTTACAAGAATCTTGAGAAAATCAAAAGACATGTTTTATGTGAAAACAGAGCTTCACACCTCAACAAATTATAAGGCTTTATTAACACTATTTTACATAGCAAAATCGTCTCTACGAATCGTCAAAATCTATTTAAAAATTAATAAATTTTACAAATGAAAATACAAAACGCTACTATGAATAATAATAATAATAATAATAATAAATAAGTAATTTAATAATACCAATCTACTAATTAATTAAAATAGAGTAAAAAATAATATTATCAATAAGAGAGTCCTAATAATTTCAAGTATATTTCATTTACTATCTCTTCACCTAGACTAATATCATATCATCAATAATAATAATATAATAATAATAATAATTGAAGTCAATTAATAAAATTAAAGTTTATTGTAAATAAATTCTCAAGAAATAATATCAAAATTAAAATTTGATTTAATTAAGAAACAATAAATGAAAAAACGAATAATAGACGATAGCTCTGCAGCTAACTCTCAGCTCAGTCCGCCAATCTCAAGAAGTGTTTAGGAACTAGTCCGTCCATTAACCCTTTTGAAAGTTCATTGGATTTACAGATGCTGGCCTGATTGTGCTGATAAAGTGGATTCACCAAAATTTCAATAAAATTGTACCTATGCTAAACTGCTGCAAACTGCAAATTTTTAGTATTCATTCCAGCTGTGGGACATAGACTATAGAGAGTGGCGCATAACTTCGAACAGTTACTGAAGAGGATGTAGTACGTGAATAATCTAATAATAAATAATAATAATAATAATAATAATAATAATAATAATAATAATAATAATAATTAATAATAATAATAATAATAATAATAATAATAATAATAATAATAATAATAATAATAATATAATTAATAAATTTTAAAAATATAAAATAATAATAATAATAATAATAATATAATAATAATAATAATAATATAAATAATAATAATAATAATAATAATTAATAATGATAAATAATTAAGTGAGATAAATCCTAAATAATGCCAAATTATAATAACATTGACTTAGAGAGCCCGCACTGTACTAAATATGAAATAATAAAGATCTCCACTCTCTATAGATGAGAACATCTATCAGCATATCTCCTACATCATCTATATCATAACAATAATCACTGAGTAGATATGAATCATAATACTACGAGAGTCCTTAATTTTTTGGGGTGGAGTTCGTACAGGGACTCCGCACCACTACAAGAATGCAGATAACCTTTAGTAACCTAACGACAGGAAATCCCAACCGAGCAAAAAATAGGAAACAAGCTGAGATGGTTAACCTTAACAATTTGTTTAGTTCCAATATGAAGGCAAAACTCGAATCACTCGATTCGCGATAAGATGTACTGAAGGCGATGCTGAAGAGGTATAGTGAGCACATCAGGGAAGAACTTGCTTCTTAGGGCCGAGATGACCCGCAACCCCAACACAAAGAGTCAATGAACGATCATAAGAGGCAATTGAGGAGCAAAAAGGGCAGTCGGAACCCACTGCGTCTTAAGAAATTCATGGGCGAGATTGTTATGACCCAGACGTAATCAAGCCAGGACCACCTCCAGGAGGCGACTTCTTATACAAGATGATGACCACCATCCAATGACGGGTTTGATGTTCCATAGTTTGACTCCACGAGCATCTTCCGCCCAGCATGTCTGCCAGCCAGAGAGGA
>JABUQX010062616.1:2500-7500 GCA_015478945.1 Trachelipus rathkii | reverse complement strand
TCCCCTTGTCCACATGACCCAAACCATCTCAACGTACTTTCATTTATTTATTCACTTATTCCTTTCTTCACACCACACAACTCTCAAATACATTCATCCTCATTTTATCAATTCTTCTCACACCTAACACAGCCCTAAGATTGTCCATCGGAACACATTGAACTTTTAGAAATTTAACCTCTTATGTCCAGACTCATAAGTTCACTACTATTTACATTAAACGACAAGTACACAACATACCCTTATGTAAGACCCTGGCGCACTCAAGATTAGTCCCTTTACACCCCCCAATAATTTAATTGCACCAGCCACCTTCCTGCCATTCATAACTTTCCTACTACAATCTGCATCAACCGTTCCCTTTTCATCCAACATACGTCCTAAACATTTCTACTCAGACACTTGTTCCAGTTGCTCACAATATAACATAACTTCACAACGAGGACTGTCCTCACTCACAACAATAACCTTACTCTTATCTACGTTACTTTCAAACTCCTCCTTTTACACACCCTGCCAAATTCTCTACCAATCCTCTCAAACTCTCTTCAGATAAGCCACACAAAACCAAATCATCAGCCAATAGGTAGGGCATCCTCCACTCACTTCCATTCTCCATCATTCTAACACCATCCCCTGCCAACCTCACCTCTAATTCTTTCATAACCCCATCCATATACAAATTGAATAACCAAAGAGACATAACACATCCCGGCCTCACCCAGCTATAATTATTAAATCAATCACTTTGGACCCCATTTATTCTAACACAAGCTTCACTTTCGTCATACATATTTTTTATTCCATTCAGAAGCTTACCCCCAACACCATATATCACTAACACCTGCCATAGAGCTTCCTTATTAATCCTATCACACACCTGTTGCAAATCCATAAAATCTAAATAAATTTATTCTTCTTCTCCCTCATTTTCGTAATCATTTGTTTCAATGTAAAGGATTTGACTCCACACATCCTCTACCACCTGTCTAAAGCACATGTTCTTACAATCAGTCCCTATTCAGTCACTTACACATTCTTTCGACCAAAATACCAGCATATATCTTCCCTACAACACTTAATAAACTAATTCCCCTATAATTGTTACAGTTACCCTTATCACTTTTACCCTTATATAAGGGTACTATTACTGATCTCCTCGAAATCCCTCGGAACTATACCCTCCATAAATGCTTTGTTACATAACTTCCGAATCACAGAAATCACCATCTCGCCTCCGTTCTTGATCAGTTGTCACCAGTAATTTCATCGTATACCTGCAGATTTACTATTTTTTCAACTTTCGTCACTCTACCCATTACTCTCCTCCCTTACTAATAGACCTCATCCCAAAATACCTAATCCTTCTTGCACCATCAAACCCACACACATTCACTATCACCTCTTTATTACTGCCAATTATGTTATGCAGATTTTCAAAGTGTTCCCTCCACACTCCCTCACATCCCACTTCATCAGAAAAAAAAAAACTACCGAAAAGCACCATCTATATTCAATTATTCTAGCAATTCCCCTATCTCAGTTTTTTAACCTTTCGCGCTTCTTCCAGAAGGCTTCCTATTCCCTTATAAGTCCCCATTCATCCTTCTTTCAAACTGTTCATTTACCTCTTTTTCTCCTACGTATGCACCTTTAATTCCTTTTTTTCCTTCTTATATAATTCCAAGCATCTTTATTTTGAAACTTCATCATTTTTTTTTACTTTAACCCGGCTTGCCATCACTTCTTCATTCCACCACTCACTTTAAGCATCCTATTTTCCTACTTTAGCCACATGTACATTATTTTTTTTTTTTGCACTGCTAACAACCGCTTCCTTCATTTTCTCCAATTTTTGTTCAGTTTCAACTTGGTCACATTCAACTGATTTACTTGCAAGCGCTCTTAAATACATATCCTTATTACCTTGTTCGTTCACTTAACTTCTCACTCGTAATTCTACCCACTTATTATATTATGATTATTATTATTATTATTATTATATTATATTATTATTATTATTATTATATTATTATTATTATTATTATTATTATTATTATTATATTTTATTTTAGTTATTATTATATTATTATTATTATTATTATTATTATTATTATTATATTATTATTATTATTATTATTATTTATATTATTATTTATCTATATTATTATTATTATTATTAATTATTAATTTGTTATAGTAACTAAATTAATAGAAATTTTTAAAATATACTTTTTCAAATAATCTCATTCGTCAAATTTATTAATAGTCATCGTCATTCGTCAAAATTCTTAATGTCCCATCCATATATATATATATATATTATAATAATATATATATATATATATATATAATATATAATATATATATATATATAATATATATATATATATTATATATATATATAATATATATAGTATACTTCAGGGGCTATAATAGGGTAGGCCGGGTAGGTAGCTCTTACCCAATATTTTTTACGTTTTAATTAATTGAAAATTTGAAAATTTAATCTAAAAGTATACTAAATTATTAAATTTTATTATTAAAAGTAATTATTAATTAAGGCTGTTTTGCATCATAAATTAAAAGAAAACAACCACAATAATAATTAGCTATATAAAATTGAATTCATTTAGGAAAATATTCTCGCTCCTACTCTGATCTTAGGAGTAAAAATCTTTGCCCCGGGCGGACGAATGACGTCATTTTTTACGTCAACTTATAAAGAAGCGGGCTAGTCTGTCCTACCTATAATAATCGATAAAATAATCGATGATATATATGAAATCTTTCGTTCTCTTCCCGTAAATATTTACGGAAATGTGTGGCTTGGTGCCAGTTTGTTGAAATTTTTGATAAATTGTGTGCTTGTGTGTTTGATATTGAATATTAATTTTATATAACTTTATTTTAAGTGGGTATTAGCATATATACATAACATTAAGTGAAATAAATGCATATGGAAGTAAGTTGTAGAGTTTTATATTTAAAGAAAAAAATCGCTTTTAAAACTGTATCTATTAAACGACAGCTCTATTTTAAAAAATGAGAGCCTAAGAAATTACTCAATGAATGTGATTTAAATTAAGGTATGTGGTAAATATAATGTAAACCAAGCTTTCATACAAAATAAATAGTGTACCGATTTATTAATTATTAAAATATCGTTTCGAATGTTTCTGTTTTAGGCTATATATATAATTACTATATAATTATAATATAGTTATATATATATATATAATATATATTATATATATGTATATATATATAATATATATATATATAATGTATATATATATATATATATATATATATATATAATAATTTTTGCATAATTTACACTATTTCTATTTCTCGCACAAAAAACATATACACAACCTCTCCCCCCGTAAAATGTGAATGAACATGAACTTAAGTGTCTCTGCACCTTCTCTATATACAAGGTAAAAGAAGGACATTACATGGACAAATCTAACAACTCTGTAAAATTTGAACCTTAATTTTATATGAGAAAAACTTCCAAGTTGCTATGAAATAATAGAAGCCAAACTGGCAACATTATAAAAAGTACTATAGGAATTTTGAATTCTTTATTTTGGTATGCTGCTATATTTGTCCTATTTTTAAGAACTTATAAAATTGGCTTATTTTAGGGCCGCAAAAGTAGAGCCCAAATTTTATTTAATTGAATATATTAAAAATAAATATCGTACGCACAATTTGCAGTTGGAAAAGATTTCCTTGTTTATTTTCTTAATTGATTACTAATTTTTTATGTACCAAATTGTTTAAAAAAATTCAGATCACTATACTTTGCAAAATTTCATATTCTATCAACATCCTATGCCTGGCATTTTTAATTTGGAGGGGCTGCAGCCCAATAGCCCATAAAGACGAGCCGCCACTGTCTATATATATATATATTATACATATAAAAATATGAGTCGTATACATATATATATTATTATATATATAATATATATATAGTATAATCATATATATTATATATATATATATATATATATAAAAATTATATATATAAATATAAATATAATTATATATATATATATAAGATATTATATATACGATATATATATATATTTAATATTATATATATATTAAAATTATATAATATATTATATATATATATATATATATATATATATATATGATATATATTATATAATATATATATATATATATATAGATATATATATATATATATATATATATATATATTATATATATATTATATATATATTATAATATATAATATATATAGTATATATATATAGTATATATTTAAACTCTGCCTACGAAAGTGTATTCTTCCAGGTACGCACTAATATATATATATATATATAACGAATTATATATAAAATATATTATATATATTATATATATATATATATATATAAATATATATATATATATATATAATATATATATATATATAAATATATAATATATATATATAGTATATCTTCCTCTTTTCCAAGGGACTGGGGGTAAGGTGAGTGGACAAGCATCGGAAAAGAAAAGTAGTAGATGAAGTATGACACAAGTCGAAAAGAAATATATATATATATATATATATATATATATATATATATATAATAATATATAATATATATATATATATATATATATATATATATATATATAATATTATATATATATATGATATATATATATTGAAAACGAAAGGGAATTGTTTCCTGTTAAGAGAGAGAGAATGAGGACGTTAGTTGAAGATTTCTGTGGAGAGAAGAGAATTAATTTATAATTCATATCATATAAATTCTGTTTTGAATTGGTTGGTAATTCGTTAAATTGTCAGTTGGTACACCTGTTTTATATTTATACTGTTATTCCTGATCTATTATTTGCTGTTTATAAATTCAAGCAAATTCACTCAAATTAACCGAAAGAGTTAAGAAAAACAAACTAACATATTTTCTAAATGTAATTTACAATAAATAAAGTTCCAGTCCTGTTAA
>JABUQX010062615.1:0-7500 GCA_015478945.1 Trachelipus rathkii | reverse complement strand
CCCACCCTGAGGGAGTTCCAACCAGCATATACTCAAGTAGATTTTGCACACTAGTTGTGCATGGATCGTACTTTTGTGTGTCTCAGAGAAAATACACAACAAGGATACACACATTTATTGTTGCCTTACGACAAAGCTGAGTAAAAATTTTTTTGGGTAACGTACATATCTTGGCCATTTAATATTCCCATGATAGAAGGTCAGCCAAGTGTTGTAGCGAAAAAAAAAAGTACCCCACTAATTTTTTTTTACCCCACACTTCTCTAAAAGTAGCCATAAACCTCCAACACCCACAATAGATTAACAATTAAAAGACTTAAAAATTAAAGAGACGACATTAAAGGACTCAACACCATTCCAAAACCTCAAAAAACGTACAACAGAAGGTTCAGACAAAATACTCAAGTCTACCTCAAACACCTAGATCAAACACATAGCTGTCCTAACCCAAATACTCAACATACCTTTGTAAACCAACGTTATTCCACCATTCTGGAAACATGCAGACACAATCCCCATACAAAAACGTGACAAACAACAAAACTTCATATGGACATATATCATTGCTCTCTACAATATCTAAAATTCCACTACCACACCACTTCATACCCCTCTATCTCCCTCTCAGATACACAACATGGATTTAGGCAAAAACATTCCACTACCACACCACTTCACAATCTAACACAAAACATCCTCACAGGTTTTAACCAAAATCTACCACAATCCCGGACTCTCATAGTAGCAATAGACATAAATAAGACATTTGATACATCCACATCACCTCTTAATAGAGAAAGTATTAAACACAGAAATAAACTTCAATGACAGTAAAATAATAGTAAACTTCCTATCCAGTTTTACAGCTAGTCATACATTGATGCTACACTACCGGTACATACAGGTTATATAATGGAGTCCCCCAAGGATGCCATCCTACCACTAACACTTTAATCTTATTATGTATGATCTACCACAAACCACATTTCCCTCTCTAAAAATCAATAGCTATGCAGATGAGCTAAAATTCACAGCTCAAAGTCCCTCTATAAATACAGCAAGTAAAGAACTACAGAAATATATAGACAAACTGAAGCAGTGGCTATCAACAAACAAAATGACTGCCTCTCCCCAAAATTTCTCTATCACATTACTCTCACCTGACAGAAGAGAAACAAACAAAATGACTGCCTCTCCCCAAAATTTCTCTATCACATTACTCTCACCTGACAGAAGAGAATCCTCTCCCCAAAATTTCTCTATCACATTACTCTCACCTGACAGAAGAGAATCCTCTCCCCAAAATTTCTCTATCACATTACTCTCACCTGACAGAAGAGAAACAAACAAAATGACTGCCTCTCCCCAAAATTTCTCTATCACATTACTCTCACCTGACAGAAGAGAATCCTCTCCCCAAAATTTCTCTATCACATTACTCTCACCTGACAGAAGAGAATCAAATACCCTTCCAACAGTTCTATCAAACAACAGAATCCCTCTGAATAAACAACCCACTATTCTAGGCTTAACTTTCAAAAGACACGTACCATTTACCCCACATAAACAATATTACCTCTAGAGCCACACATATATTAAACAGGATGAAAACACGAACTGGAACAAATTTTAGCTAACACAAAGTGTCCCTCACAATAGTATAAAGGCAATACCTCCATCCCATCTTAAACTGTGCATCACCCGCCTGGGCATCCACAATATCACAGTCCAACATCCAAAAACTAGAGGTTGATCAAAACAAAGATCTCAGAACAATAACATTCTGCCTTCCTTCCACACCCATCCACCACTTACAAACCAAAATAAAATTTCTTCCTGTAGAGGTCAATCTTAATATGATAGGCTGCCAATTTTACAGCAAATCACTCAATAGATCACCACCTCCACCAAACATTGCAACAACCCTTTGCACCAATAAGGGGAATAAAACATACTATACTATTCTAATACATTGAACACAGTTCCTCCCCCCCATCCCTGCATCCAGAAATTCCCATCATCAAACACTGTTAGCACGAAGAGTGATGTCCGAATATCTAAGCACCATATTTCAATCATGTCCACCCGAAATATCTCCCATAGAACAAACTTTGGACTGTCAAACCAGAAAAGTATTGTCCTGTCTCCACTATGGTATTCATCCCTCCCTTCCTACATTAAAATTTTGAGATTTGTAATCTCATATAGCCTAATAAATAATTTTTATTCTCATTAAAAATTGAAATTTACTCACCAAAATCATAATCTCATTATCTGTAAATATTTTCCAAACTTATATTGTGTAAAAATAAAAAAATATAAATAAAAATCATCCCTATGTTGTAATAGGGCAGTTTTACAGAATACGCAGTTGGAACAATAAATTTTTATTTTCATTCTTGTTTAATAAAAATATAAATCTTTAATTGAAATAGGAATAATTCCCTCCCCTTCAGGTACTCCTCCCTCTTCTTTTACATCTACCCGTTCCCCTTCAGGTACTCTCCTCTCTTTACATCGCAACTTTTTTCTCCAGTTTGGTCATGTGAATTAGAACACATACACCCTTCAGTAACAATGATATGGAATTATATTTTATTTATTAGATTTTTGATCCTTGTGCTTTATTTACTACTTCTCAGAGTTTGTAAAAACTTTTTTTAAATTTTAATAGGAACCCAAATGATTCTTAGATATAATAATTATTTAATTCAGTTAATTTTTTTAACAAATGAGTTTAATTTAAATTAAATACTAATTAACTTTTCGAAATATTTTTTGCTGATATGTCTTTTTATTTATTTCATTAAGATTCATTTAGGTTTAATCAAGCCTGTTGATAAAATGGTTTAGTTTATTCTTAACATTTAACGGACAAGGTTGGAAACAAACTGACCAAAGATACTTATCTCTGATGCATTTAATTCTATACTTCACTCTTTGATTCATTATCTCCAACAAAATTCCCTGATCTCACGTATTCTTTTTCTCTACATACTATTATAGAATTACCTTGGTTTAGTCCATGTCTTTTAATGCTTATTTACACTAACCTATTCCTTTGTCGAACCTTATACTGGTCATGTTTTTTTTAGTGTAACCTAATAGCCTAAGATTTTTGTGGCAGATAAGAAGATACTCCCTTTAGTTGAGTAGGTATGTAAAGAAATAATAATTCAATATGTGTTATAAAAACTTTGAGAGATGGTAAAGTTATTCTCCTTTCTAGTGCATTCTAGTCTCTTATCTTGCTTTGAATCCATATTTCAGCAGATCTGAGATGAATTCTATGAAACGCAAAGATTGAATGTGTTCTTGACTGAGTCTTCGCTCTCAGGGTTTGTCTATATTTTATCTTCAATTGATGTACGGATATAAAAAAAGAAACTCTTCATTAAAGATTAGTATAATCGTTTTAATTGTTTTATCAAGCAGCGAAGGTTTTTGTGGTGCAAATTGAGGAATACTTAATGACAATATGGAATTTCTTAAACTCGTTCTCTATCATTAGTATTTAGGGGAGATCAATATATTATATGGATGAACCTTACGAGAGATTACAGAGTGTTCAGAAAAACAACATGGATCAAAGGCGTACTTGGTACCAGTATATTTGAATGCCCCTAATATGGTTTGTTAGTGACACTTCCTCGTTATATAGGAGAAAATAAGAATTAAATTATCTCATGATATATACTAGTATATTAATTATTAGATTAATATACTGTAATTATTAGAAATTCATATATTTTGATTTATAGATGATGGGATTAGAGAAGGAAATTACACAACGTTCACATGTCGATAATATTAATGGTTTTTTTGTTTTTGTTATTTGTAATCTTAAAATTACTTTTTCGTTCTATGTTTATTAAATCAAGTCTTCTTTAGGGTAGTGGTTTTGAGCTAGGCTATTGCAATACTATAATGATATGAACGCTTCGAATAACATTTATGTCGTTAAAGCAAGGATACTGCAGAATATAATAAAAGTTATATCGCTTTTTTAGGATACTTCAGTTACAGTGTGTATTTAAGTGATCTAGAGCAGGATGGTTCTCAATCTATTTTCTTGTGCGCGACTCCGACCAAAATAGAACAATTAGATAGTTCCGATGCACCCCATATCATTTCACAAATAAATACGGCACGACGGGATGGACGATCTCTCAGTTATAGGTATATAGGGAATTCTCACTGACAATTATTACAACGATTGTAAGAATAATATCGCTTAATAGTACCAAAATAATGAGGGATATATATGGCATCGGGATTATTCAATTGGTAAAAAACTCGTATAATTAAATAGTATATTGTACTATATATGAAGAATGAATGAACTTAATTATAGAAAGATAGTGTTAGATATAATAACTATATTAATTTACGAAGTATATTATATTTACATTCGGCTGATTAAATTTTCTAATACTTTATATTTTATAATAGGTCAATATAATAGAGCTTATCTTATATACTCTTATATAATTTATATTATTATCTAATATATGAATACTAATATATATATATTACTCTCTTATTTTTATAGACGCTAAATTATTATTACATTTGAGTAGTTATATATCATATATTATAATATACCTTATTTATATTATTATATATTGTGTAGATATCATATATTAAGTAATTACCTCATGTGCCTACTAAAGCTATATAAATATCATATATATTATATTATATATATATATATAATATACTAAAAAAATAAAATTTAAGGTTTTTATTATTCTAAAAATTAGATATTCGTGTCTCACCCCCAAATATTAATATTAACAATAGAAATCTAAAATATAAATTATTTCTTTAAAATTTCTCTTGTTAATATTAAATTTAATTTTAGTCCTACAACAACCAGCACCTAATGAGGTTTCAGAAAAGAAACTCAAATTTGTGCTTAAGTAAATTATTAAATAGTGACTTTCCTTCTAAATTATTAACAAGATTCTATATAAAGGCTTCTATTATATACCTAATCCTTTAGCGATCATTGCTGAATACGTACAATACATTCAATATGCCTGATATCAACGCACAAGACGTGAATGGGTACTTATGAAAAAATTTCTCAAATCCAGAGATCAAATGATATCATCTAATATTAAAAAGATTCAATTAAGCTTCATCAAAAACTGCCTAAAAAATTTAGTTATACCTAAGACTCTGTTACCTAACAATCCTTCAACAAATGATAATAACCCTTTCCCTGATATATATACATAGGGAAATTCTCTTCTTAGCAAAATTTCAACTATCAAGAAAGAAATTAAACTCTCTTTCGGACAAAGTTTTAAATACTTCAAAATTTTCCAAGAGTCATGATATAAACAGAACCCAAACTCTCTCGATACCTTCACCCAGTTACTCAATTTAGCACATCAAAGAAAAGATTTTATCATCCATGAAAAAAAGAGAAAACTTAACAACAAATTTAATACTATTTATTCTAATAGTGTTTGGGTGAAGAATTCTAATTTTAATAACATCATAAATAATCAGATTTTACAACTATCAATGGATCAAAAAATCATTTTGACTACAGACTTTCATTTTCTCTACAAAATTTGGACCTGATTTCGAATTTATTGTGGACTTTGAAAAATATAAAACTAATTTCAAAGAAGATCTCGCTCTCTGGATTTCATTGAAGGACTGATTATTCATAAGATTTTCAAACCCCTAAAAAAAAACAGAAAACACCCTCCTAATTTTACACGGCTCTCTATTCACTTACAAAAAACAACAATTTCATAATTACAAGATCCAACAAACAAATTTAATAATATAGTTATACTTAAACAAAAACTGATCTATCTACATAATGTACACCATCTACTCTCTCGATAACAAACACAATTACTCCTCAACTAACAAGCATTAAAAACTCTTTTCAAATTAATGCTAGAACCATAAGCGATGTAATCATTTGCAAAATATATTAGGTTTCACAATGATTTAAAAGCCACCTTCCCTGCCTTTTCCAAATTCTATGAATCCCTAACCTAATACCCTTCTCGCGCCCTAATCATCTCTAACATAGTTCTGGTCCCTATAAATTATCCGAAATGGCTAGCTAAACACTCTCCCTCTTGTTGGGGACATATCTTCATCATCACACATTACCATTCTGAAGATTTCATCATCAAAACAAAAAACATCAACACTTCCCACTCCTTTGTAAGTTTTGATGTAACTTACACTCTTTCACTCTAATATTTCTTGTCCTTTAACCTTTCACTTTCCTTATCACATTGTTTCGGATTAGAGACTATTCATTTTTTCCTTATTATGTTCATTCTTTAAAAACAATTAATCCCTACTTACCCTAGAACACAACTTTTTCGAATTTAATAACTTTTCTGAAACAAAATTCCGTTCTTAGTATGGGTTCTCCCCTTTTCTCCTGTCCAAGTAATATTTTCATGGAAACTTCTTGAAATTAATCATTATATTCCCTAACAACCACATCTCACTACATGTACTTTGGTACAGATATGTGGATGACATTTTTGCATCTATTTCTTCCAACATTAATCCACATAAATACTTGATTTCCTCAACACTATTAACCTAACATTATTCACTATTGAACACTTCTAAAAAATAATTCCTGTACATTCCTTGCATGTTCTAATACCTGGGTCCAATATTCTCTCTACCTCCAATTCTCTGTTTACCGCAAACCTTACTTACAACCCGAAGTTGACATCACATGGTTTTCATCCCAATTTCAAGCAACAAAAAATAGGAACATTTCTTATTTCTCAGAGCTTTAAGAATATGCTCTCCCTCTTTTCTCAAACTGAAATTAATTACCTTTTCTCTATTTTTATCAAACTTTCTTTACCCTTTCATTTCATTATACAACATGCCCTTAAACAAGCAAAAAATCCTTTTATCAACCACACAATTATATAACCCTCTAATAACAACTCTTCCTTACCCATACCTAACATTCCCCTACTTACAATAATTAAAAAAATAAGCATCTTACTCAAATAATATTAACTCACCTTCTTCAGGAAAATCTTACCCGACTTAACAGCCTATATGCTTTGACCAAACTAAATCGACCCCCCCCAACTAAAACCATACCCCAATGACATTGGTTTATGAAAATCCCTTGCCTTCCATTGTAACTCTATTACGATTTGAAAAAACAACACATGGACGTTTAACCGTAGACTGTACCAACACAAACATGACCTTACCACACTGACAACCTAAATTCTGCCCTCACATTACATCGTGCATATACATAACCATTCTATTGACGATTAACAACATGACCCCTCTCATACATTAAAAAGATTTACACAGAAGAAAATTACTGGAATCCTACTACATCCTTAAACACCAATAATTATAATAGGCAAAAAGGTGAACTCAATATCAATCCCACTCTAAATAACATTTTGAACTCTACTAATTTCTATAAAAATCTTAAATCTAAAATATAAATTACTTTTTAGATTTCTA
>JABUQX010062614.1:0-2500 GCA_015478945.1 Trachelipus rathkii | reverse complement strand
GATTACATATTACGTCATTATTACAACATATATATTACATACATATATATTATTATTACATATATATTATTGATATTATTATTATTATTATTATATACATATTATATACATATATACATATTATTATTATTGCTATTATTATTAGTGTGTGTTTATATATATTATATTATATTATTATTATTATATATACATATATATTATTATATTATATATTATTATTATTATTATTACATTATTATTATTATGATATTACATGTTACATTATTACACACATATATTATTATACATATATTATTATTACATACATATATTAATATTGCTTCCTATATTACATACATATTACCACAAAATAGTTACTAGAAATAAATATGGAAGATTACTCAATTAAATTACATAATATAAAAATAAATATATTTATATATATATATATATATATATATATATATATATATATATATATATATATATATATATATATATATATATATATATATATATATATATTTGTAATTTTAATTAGTAAACAATCAAGGCAAAGCAGGTTTTTTTTATAGCAAATTTAAAATTGATTTTTACCTAAATAGAAATAAAATTCTATGAATACGTTTCCCTCATAGATATGCTCAAAAGCCCCCGAATTTAAAAAAAAAAAAAAAATATTATAAACTGACACATTAATTAATGGTATACCTTCTCCATTCTATTTATTTAATTACAAGAAAATTCTCTGATATTCTTTTTCCTCATTTTAGGCAAACCTAATTAGCGGAGCAGATATTTTAAAAGGTTAAAAATTGAAAAAGAATAAAAGCTCCCCTTAATTATACGCCTAATATCTTCTCAACCTTTTCCTCATTTTATCACATTTTGTATGAGTTTTTATCAAGCATTTTTATACAGTTTTTGTATGCGCTTAGTACGCTTACACCTAAGAAAATTGTGTATAGGTGTAAACGTATAATGAAATAAACTATAATTATGGTGGTACTTAATGAAAGAAAATGACATTTATTAGATGTGCTGTAATCGAAAAAGCAAATAGAATGCTATTTAAAATATCTTTTATGAGAAATTTATATTCAAATTATGGTTCAAGTAGATTTAAATTTATTTAATGGTCTTCTATTAAATATAATAAAAAATAGATTAATTGACACACATACATGTGTATTTCTGGTATGAGCGAATTCATACTTAAACGCGTTTTTCAAAATTTACATATTTTCATTGGAAAAGTTAATTAACAAAAACATGGGCATGCTTTCAGCATCCGTGGGCGTGATGAGAGCAGAATAATTAAAAGCTTTTTTGCGCAAGTTATATATATATATATATATATATATATATATATATATATATATATATATATATATATATATATATATATATATATATATATTATATATATATATATATATATATATATATATATATATTATATATATATAATATATATATATATACCGGTATATATATTTATATATGAGACCTTTAATGTAAAATAGTCTAGAAATTTACAGGAAATATTTGAAATGAAGTGTAATGAAGGATTGTTGTAATAAAATTCTCGATAAATGACGTTTAATGTTATACATCTTTGAAAAGTTGCCTGATTTTAAACATATGTCTTTCGAGAAAATAACTCCATAAAATATAATTATAAACACGCAATTCCATCATATACAGTATATTATTACATATTATTGTTATATTACTGTTATAATATTATTGTTATTACATATTACATATTATTATTATTATTATTATGTTATACATATTAGTTATTATTATTATTATTACAGCATATACACATATATATTATTATTACATATTATTATTATATTATATATTATTGTTGTATATTATTACATTATTATTACATATATTACATATTACATATAAGTTACTACATACATATACATATTGAAATACATTCAAAATTTAACTGCATTATATGCCAAGTTATGATATTAATATACATACATATTACATATATATATATATATATATATGAATATGGTTTATATATATATATATATATAAGAACTCCTCGTGGCGCAGGAGGTTGAGTCACCGCCTCTCATACGAGAGGACGCTGGTTCAAATCCGCGTAGCAGTTGGAGTTCTTTACCTGGGGGCAAGAATTAAATCTCGACTGCGAACACGTTGGTGGTGCTGATTTGACAGCCGACCTTAAAGTTCGATTTCCTGTGTGTTGATATTGATTATATAATTTTATAATAATAAAGGCTAATAAAAGGTAGTTTTTTAAATATATATATATATGAGAGTATATATATATTTATATATATATATATATATATATATATATATACATATATATATATATA
Organism: Trachelipus rathkii; assembly: GCA_015478945.1. Lineage (NCBI taxonomy): Eukaryota > Metazoa > Arthropoda > Malacostraca > Isopoda > Trachelipodidae > Trachelipus > Trachelipus rathkii. The sequence continues at coordinate 149 of JABUQX010062614.1, read as the reverse complement.
TATATTATATATATATTTAAATATATATATATATATATATTATTATTATTATTATTATTATTATTATTATTATTAAATATATATATATATATATATATATATATATATATATATATATATATATATATATATATACAAATATATATATA